>JAAALK010000289.1:81453218-81621554 GCA_019279435.1 Zizania palustris | reverse complement strand
TTCAAGACGCCCTGGTTCTTTTAAGTTAGCTACTTAAAAGGTGAAGAGCTAACGCATACATGGCATGCGGAGCACTTAAAGCGATATTTCGCATAGGGGCTCTTTGTAATCATTTGTAAATACCTTCTGAATGAATAAAGTTCATGGTTCAGATAATGCCTACCCCAACACTTTCTGCTTCTAGTGGACGCACTGGAAGAACGAAGTTGGCTGGGAGGGAAGTGTCATTAATTTGAATCATTTTTTCGGACTTCGGACCACTGGTTCGAAGCTTCCGACGAGGTGGGAAAGTCACTGAAAAATGGGTTCCAAGCCACCGGCTTGAAAGCATCCATAAAAAGAGTTGAAGGAGACTAAATAATGCGGATTCCAAGCTTCGGCTTGAAAGCATCCGTAAAAGAGTCCAAGGAGACCACTGTGAATTCCAAACCACCGGTTTGATAGCATTCGCAAAAAAGAGCCGAAGGAGGCCAAAACAAAACAGAGTTTGAGCTGATGAGCTTCGAATATCTGTGAAAAGAGTCCAAAGTGACCAATCGTTTGGGACACTCAAGTGTCCGGAAAGTTGTCTGAGGTGACTTCTTTCAAAACAAAAGGTACTAAGTTACCAGTTTTCAGACTTCAAGTAGTCGAAGACACTTTATAAGATTTTAATCAATCTTTAAATTGCTGAGGGGCTCCGAGCCTTCAAAATTGTGCTCCTAAGTTTTTCTTTGCGCCTAACCATCTTTGACTATAGTTCGAAGTTGCTTACGCCCAAAGAGGGGTTGGGAAGTAGGGAGACAATTTTAAAAATCGATATTTATCATTCGAACAAATTACAATTACATTGCGAAAAATTGGTGTCTATGTCGAGAAGGAATCGAAGACCCCTTCGATCTCTAGAGTTACCACTAAACTCAGAACGACTAGTTCCATAGCCGGGAGTTCTAACAACTTTGCGTTTAATTCTTCTACCTCCCTTCGAAGCTCTAAAATCTTTCTGTTCTTGTTGAAGTTCGGCCCAAGTTCGAAGTCGTTCAGGGCTCCTTTCCCAGCTTCGAAGTTCTTCAAGTTTTTTCCCCTGAGCTTCAGCAATACCTTCATCCTCGGACCATGCAATGTCTTCAGAAGACGAAGTTTCCAAGTTAACCTCTTCTTCTTCCTTCTTAATATAAGATAATATATCTTTACACATTTCGGGCGCAATTGCACCGGAACAATCTCGAGGAATCAAAAATCGAGGTCATTTATGAAGTTTTAAAAGATCGAAGGTAGCCCATAGCAGGCAGAGTTCTTCGGTAACGTTTAACACTTCGACATCATCCATGCGGGGTTGAGAAGCCTAAAAACATGATAAGTAAATTTTCATTCATAATGTATGAAAGCATAAGTTTTTACATAGTTGGGATCCTAAAACAATGCTAGACCTGCGGGTTCGACGGAGGCTGGCTGCTCGAGGCTTGAGACTGAGCTTGCTTCTGGCGTTGTCCTTCATCGATCCAAGCCTTGATCGCAGTGCGACCTTCGACTCTCCACGAAGCTTGGAAGGCTTGCCAAGCTGCGGCCACGTCTTCAGAGGGATTAAGAAGCTGGTTTTCATCGAAGGTAATGGGAGCCACCCCCGAGTCTGGTGTTATCGATAATCCTAGATCTTCGTAGTAGCGAAGTACTCCAAGAGCAGCTACTTGGCCGGAGAGCTCTCCATACCGAATACCTGTTGTCTTCATCTCCTTCGCAGCTCCTTGGATCATTTTTAGCCTTCGCAGCAGGGGGACGTTGTCATTCGAAGGTAATGTCCCAGTAGTACTGAAGTATTCCAGAACACCTAGAAGATGGTTCATGACTTCCGCAGCTACCTTCTCCGATTTCAGCTTATCTTCAATTAAAGCGTCCTTTGTTGAAGTCAGCTCATCCACTACAGAGGAGAGCCTAGCTGCCTCCGTAGCCAGAGAATTCTTCTGGCTAAGAAAGTTGCTAGCCTCCTCCGTAGCTTTAGTCTTTTCTTCTTGGAGCTTGACTAGCTCAGCCCTTGCCGTAGCATGTTCTGCCCGCATTTTTTCTATCTCTGCCCGAAGCACAATTTGTTCTGCTTCGAGCTTTTTATTCGTAGCCTCTAAATTTTGTCTGGCCCTCCGCTCTGCTGAAACCATTTCATCTAAGTGGGAAAACCGACCTTCGAAGATGTTAAGATTCCTCCCGAGAGCAGCAATCTTCTCCTGAAGGCGAAGGCTTCCGCGCTCGTTCGAGACAGCCGCAACTCGAGCCAAGACTATTTGCTGTGAAGAAGAAAAAGCAAGGTGAGAAATTATTTGTAAAAGATTAATTTTGTTTTGCAGATACTTCGTACCTGGTATGCTGCCTGTTCCAAGGTGGCATTGAGCTCCGAACCCTCAGCTTCACTAAGGATGGCCACTAAGTTTGTCTCCCCGACTTCGCGGTTAGCTCGATCCAAAGGCTCGAGCAAAGTTTGAAGTCTAGTCCTTCGCTCCAAGAAAGGAGCTAGGAGAGGGAGCATAGACAGAGCCCTCTGGTCGTCCTCGTTCGGCGAGGGGTCGGAGCGCTGGGCTGCATCCTCTGAAACTTTGGTAGATTGGCCCCCCTCTGTGACCCCCGTCTGTTGATTCAGACAGAGTTAATCCTGAATTTGGAGCAGGGAAGAGGTCCATTCTGCCTTTACCTTTTCCAGGTCCCATCTGGGTGACTTTTGGAATATGCTCCGGAGTTGTTGAGATCCAGGAACCGTATCTTCGAGAGGAACCACTTCCATAGGAGCAGACCCTACTGAGACAAAGGTATTATATATTGCATAATTTTGCAGGGAAAAGGAACAAAGGGATTATGCGAAGTTTACCTCCGAAGTCTTGTCGGCGGGTGAGCATGGGGCTGCTTGGAGGGTCAAAAGCTACCACGAAGTCTTCGTCGGACTCAAAGTTCAGGACCAAAGGTTCGACTGTCGAAGCCTCTCTTGGAGTTACAGTCGTCGCTTCGTCCAGAATCGGAGCTGGTTCAGCAGCAACTTCGACTCCACCTTCAGTCATGGGGGCTTCGTGCGGCAAGTCTGGTTGGATTGCCAAAGTCCCAGCCTGCTCCGAACTACTCGGAACATCTGGCGCGTTTGCATCGGCACCAGTGTTTGCACCCGCTTAGTTTTCATCCTCGTCAATCAGGTTAACAAGGAGTCTTCCTTCATCCTTAGAGGAATCCGAGACCGAAGCCACCGGACTTGAAGGCGCCATGTTTTTTGGCTTTCGGGCTACCTTCTTGGCTGGAGTCTTAACAGGAGCCGAAGTTCTGGCTTCCGCTTTCCTCTTCTTCGGCCCTTGCTCTGAAGGCAACCAATCCAGAAGAGGAGGGGGAACAATTCCGAGTACCCCCATACTCGGTTCAGCCGCTCCCAATTACCCACTAGTTTCATTCTCCCTTCCTTCTCAGCTGGAGTTGGAACTCCCAAGATTTTCTCCGAAGCTCGAACAATTTGCTCCGAAGTCATGGGAACTAGAGAAACTGAAAGATAAGTTAGCATTATTTCATCAATCAAATATATATGAACATGTTGTTTTCGAAGTTACCTTTAGGGTTTGAGTTCAAAGAGATTTTTCGGAGTCCGCCCTCCGGGTCTTCTTCGAAGGTGATAGGCCAATTGGCCATCAGAGGAGGAATTTGGAGTCCGATGAACTCCTCCGCTAGGTCTCGCATGCTTAGGCGGCGGCTAATTCTTTGAAGCAGGCTGAGGCAAGCTTCGAGCTGACCAGGATCTGGGTGAACCAAGGCTTCCCTTCGAAAGTTTATATTTTGCAAAGGTCCGGCCAGACGACTGCTTGCCCCAACTTCGGCGTAAAACCACCGAAGGATCCAATCTGTATACTATCTGGCATTGATGGCCTTCGCTGGAAATCTTAGAACATATTCATCTCGAAGCCGAAAGTTGATGCTCCCGAAGGCCACCACCATCTTTTCACCTCCAGGTCCTACGAAGGTCTTGGGTTGGCAAGATGCCCTGTGCAGTGCTGCGAAGATCTCAGCTCTGCCTTCGCAGCCTTCAACTCGCAACGCCCATTCGAAGATGGCAAGGCGCGCTATTGCGTTCGGAGAAAGTTGGGGAAGGGTGACGTGGAATAAGTCCAATACCTCCGACACGAAGTCGAATGCTGGAAGTCCTAGTCCAGCTTTGAAAAAAGCTTCGAAGACTACCACTTCTCTAGGCCTTGGCGAAGGAATGGCCTCCTTTCCAAGTTTGCGGATTATGATTTCCGAGCTAATCTTTCCTTCTATTGCTGCTGCGAGCGACTCCCTCTTGCAGGTTGACGGCCCCAGTTGATAAGACTGATCCGGATACTTCGAAGACACCGGGAGAAGATCGTGAGGACCAACGTTCTGGGGATTCCTCGATGGCACCGCCGCTAGTCTTGCTACTGCTGCCACTGGAGCCACCACCTCTAAAGGTGCCACCGCTGTCGCCGCTGCTGCTGCGGCCGCAGCCTGTTGCCGGGCTAGGGTCGAAGTCGCCCCAGGGACCTTGAAGCTTGTCTTCGCCATGGAGCCGCATTGATTGTTAAAGGGGAAATTTGGAAACTAGGGCTTGTTTGCATGAAAGCGGTGAGAAAGGTATTTGGGAAGGGTATGGATCCTCTATTTATAGCCTAGGCCCACGACTTTTTACCGTTTGTGTTTGCCGTTTCGCATTCCTGACCGTTACCCCTTGCGAAGTTAACGCAACGCGTAACTTCCGTTAGAAGGAAAAAGCCAACGGCTATTTCTTCTAAGTCTAAAAAAGCTTTCGGGCTCCTCAAGTTAATTCTAAGATAGTTCGAATGTAACTTTCTTAGAAGTTGATTCGAAGTTTTGCATCTCCACGTATTTCGGAGGTTGATTAAATATGTTAACCCCTGCGCATGATTATTTTTCTTGCGTATACTGCTCTCCTAACGTTACAGATCTATCGGAGAAGCGTATTCGAGGGGCTACTGTTGGGGGAAAATACTTCATCTCCAGGGTTATTGCTATAACAATACAAAGACAGGTGATTGAATCAAAGGTTTTCAGCATCTAACTCCGGGAGTACATTAGTCCAAGTTCGAAGTATGGAGGCGAACTCTAGTTCAGAGTATATCTTCGAACTTGGATTCTTCCAAGAGCTTTCCTGCCAGCGAGGATGAAAGACTTATCTTCTCTCTCATTAGATTAGTCTTTTACCATTTTAGCCCTATTAAGGGTACCAAATAGTTTCCATTATGTCGGTTGTAACAGAGGGGTAAAAGGGTCTTTTCCTTAATGTTTGGGCCTATAAATACCCCCCGTTTCACCCTGTAATAGGGATCAGATACCAAGTTATTCAATACACATCTTCGAACTGTTTTGAGTTATTATCTACTTCGGAGGCTCGAAATAGTTTACTTCGCAAACACTTCGTTTGTCAGTTTCTAACTTCTAGAAACCTGTTAGCGTAATCTTTTACGCCAATAGTACATAAATAAACGCGAAAAAACTTTGTTTTTTCTTTACATATAGCAACAATGAGGAATAAATACATTTTGTATAAACTAAATCGGGTACTTCTATTGACGTGGTGTTTTTCTCGGGACCTGTTTAGTTAGGAGGGGATAGAAAAAGATTGAGGAGGATTGGAGGGGATTGTAATATACATCTCCTCCAATCCCTCCCAATCCTCTTCTCCAAGGGGATTAACCGAATAGGCCAGCCTTATGCAATTTGGAAACCATGACATATAATTGGATCCAAGTGCACTTGGAGTTGGGAATTGGGTCTACTTGTTAGCATGCAATAAAGTTTACAGAGATTGAACATTCAGGATCAGATCACATCCAAGACCTGCTGCTCCATGTTGGATGCCCATGCAGTCTGAGATAAGTGGCATATTCCCAATTACACAATTAGTTGTTCAAAGTTCAAACTAACAGTACCAGTGTACCAACCGAACTCATCTACATCAATGGGACAATGGCAAACAAGCAAAATAAAAATCCCTGAATGTAACTTTAGAGTAGCAGAAGTGCAAACCCATGCATCTGCTGCTAGCGATGAACGGACATGCTTGCTTGTGGTTGCGCTCTTAGCCCTTTCTTCCAGGCTCTGGCCAGGATTCTCCGCATTGTTTTGAGTCCCCATCCATAGGGAACCTGACCCACTCTCCGATGACCTCTCAGTCACCCCTCCTTCACCTCTCTGCTGCCTTCGTGTGATGGCATTACGGTATCTATCCAACTTCTGAATAGACTCCTGCAATGACTTGGTTTTCTCTCTCCACGCATTTTGAATGCTTGTAAGTTAGTGAACAATACAGAGAGAGATGGGATTGCACGGTCGCAGCATGTAAATACCTAGCTTTGGTCGACGACTCCACGACGCCCCCACGGATTTGCTTGAGTTCCTCGGATGCTATGGAAGGGAGCGGCTTAGTCGACAACAGCCCAAACAACTGCTCTGCCTCCGTCGTGATGTCGAGCACCCACCGCAACTCCGTAGCGCGTTATTTCTTGTGGTCGCCGACGGGGATTGGCTCTAGCGGGAGGCACTGCATCAGCGACTTCGTCAGCCCCCTCAGCGTTAACTAGAGAGAGGAGGCACAAGTGTGTGGGAGGTTGCAATGGCAGCGAAGGGGAGAGAGGGAAGCACAAACGGTGCCGGCGTAACGGCGTAGTGACGTGGGAGAAGGCAGTTGCGCATGGAGAGAGAGGGAGTAAGGGGAGCGGCAGTTGCGTATGAGGGGGAGGAGCAGGGAGAGGGAGGGGAAACTACCGTGCGCAGGGGAAGGAGATGGTTGCCGCGTGCAGCCGTAGGGAGCGGGGTTGCGCGCTCCGCACGCTGGAGGCCGAGCGGATGGACGAACGGACCGTTCTCATGCTTTAATATAGTACTAGTCGGATGCCTGTACTGCAACAGAAATAAATTCTACACAAAATTCATATATCCGTGTAAAAATGTAAAATAAAGAAATTTAAATGTAAAATAAAGAAATTTAAAACTAAAATGCAAAAGTATATAGAAATTTAAATGTAAAATAAAGAAAATTAAAACTAAAATGCAAAAGTATATATTTCTTTTCTTTTATTTTTCTCCTTTTTTATTTTTTTCTTTTTTGTTTTCCTTCTTTCGTGCAGGTAGTTGGTTGTTTTTTTCTTTTTTGTTTTCCTTCTCGCGTGTAGATGCAGCGCGGAGCGCTTCGGGCGGACGGCGTGCGCGGGAGAGCAGGCAGTTGCGCCGCGGGTTGCGTGCGGGCTGTTACGCGTGCGGGGCCGACCGGCCAGTTCGGGCGGTTTTTACAGAACACATGTTTTGGCCTGTTTTTTATGGGATGTGTGCATGCATGGGTGAGTGGCGACGGGAGCGAACGGACGAGTGAATCGATGCTTTAATATAGTAGATATATATATATATATACAAATTTAAGTTGCAGAGTGATTTCATGATATTAAATTCTATTAGGAAAAAACTAACCAATTTGTATTTTGAAGATGTCCATATCTGAAATCAGAGAGGCAGAATAGTATCCCAGACTCCGCGCCGCTGCCATCGAAACCTAGCTCTATGAGCCTCTTCTGTGGTGACAACTGGCACAGTCACACAACCTCGTTCATTAGACCATGGTCCAAGATCAGGAGGCCGAGGGCACTGAGAAGCTCATTGAGAGGTGAGCTCTTTTGTGGCTTTTGGTACGTCAGATTGCCATTGTTTGGTTCAACATTGTTGGGGGAAATTGCTTCACTTTCAGGACTTAGAGATTAACAACTCAAAAGATCCATTAAGCTTCGGAGCTGGTGGGCTCTTATTCGAAGGAGAAGGCATCAAGCCGAAGGGTGCCACGATTCGAAGTCCGGAGAAGCCCCTCGCAAGATACGAAGGCTCTGAAGCAGAACGACAAGATTGATAAGACGTTTGGCTTATCCATATACCCCGGATAACTTTACCCTTTTAACCCTTCTCCGGGTACCGAATAGTTTCCACTATGTCGGGTGTAATTTAGGGGTAACTAGGTCTTTTCCTTAGATATTTTTGCCTATAAATACCCCCCTCTCTACCCTGTAAGGGGGATCAAAGACTGAGCTATTCAACACACCTATTCGAACTACTCAAGCTATTATCCAATACGGAGGCTTGAGACAATTCTTAAACACGAACTCACTGTTTGTCCGTTCTTGATCTCAGAGAACCTGTTAGCGTAAACTTTTACGCCAACAGTTGGCGCCGTCCGTGGGGACCAGTTCTAGAAGCTTGTTCTCTACTGCTGACTGCACTTCGAAGAGAACTTATGGAGGGAGCATCGGAGTCCTAAGATTTCGTGCACCCTTCGATAAGGGGCTTCTTAGTGCGGTTCGAAGGCTCTCGCTCGCCTTCCTAGATCAATCGAAGTCCCCGGTCTTCGGACCCCTCCGTGACTAGCTATGCCTCCGAAGCGAAGCCAAGCCTCGGGTCCCCTCCAAAGGTCCCCTCGGACCGCAGGAGCCGGGCCCTCAACCGCTCCAACGATTCCCGAGGATACCGCTAGGCGTCGGGTGCCCAGGGGTCTCCGAGCCCCTCCTACGGTGCTTCGGACTGATTATGTCAGCTCCTAGGACCCGAAGCTGCCCTCCGATGAAGACGAAGACCTTCCTAGAACCAAGGCTACTCAACTAGCAAGGCTTCAGGAGGAAGTGGCTAGGTGGAGGCAAGAGGCCGCAGAACGTCTCCACACTCAAGCCTCCACCGAGACTCCATAAGGGCCTCAATATGATGGTGCTCGCAATCTCCTAGAAGCTGCCCAAGTCCCGGAGGAGGCTGAGAACGCATCTTTCGATGACGAGTCTCCGCTACATTCGGACTTGCAAAGAGTGCCCTTCGACCCCAGATTCAAGGCCTCGAAGCTGCACAAGTATTCCGGTGGGTCAGACCCCGGAGAGTTCGCCCGCTCATACGCCCTAGCAATAGAAGCAAGCGGAGGGGTGCGCAGCACGATGGCGAAGTGTTTCCCCCTCGCTCTCGAAGGCGTGGCACTCCAATGGTTCTGGTCCCTGAAGCCAGGATCGATCAGATCCTGGGAGCAGTTGAAGAAGAAGTTTGTGAGCAACTTCCAGGGTACCTTTGTGGCCCCGATGTCCACAGGGAGTTTGTTCCAGGTGAAGCAACGGGTGGGAGAAACACTCCGAGAGTACTTCACGCGCTTCGCCCACACCAAGTCACAGATTAAAGGCCTGTCTACCTCCTCGGTAGTCGACGCCGCCCGTGAAGGGGTGCTAAACCCCGACCTCCTCAACAAACTCCATTGGAAGCCGGTGACATCTATGGCGCAGCTGATGGCATACTTCGAACAGTATGCCAAGGTGGAGGAAGGTTGTCTTCGGCGAACTGGAGCACCCGCGCCTACCCTCCGAGAAATTAAGACGGAGCCAGAAGCTTCGGCTCTTCTACAACCCCCTCAAGATAACCGCTTCAACGAGCACAGGTGAGGGAAGAAGCATTTCCGTTCGGAGGTGCTAAGCATTGCACCCTCCGTTCCAAAAGCACCTGACAGTTATCAGCAGGCGCAGAACTTTTAGGCTGGAGTACCAAAGCCTCAAGAGAGAGCACCTGGCAGGCGCCATAGTTTTTTCTGCTGCGTGCATGGCGATAATAGAATCCATGACATGAAGGATTGCAAGGCAATGTTGGCCCTTCGGGGTGATTACCTTGGACGGAGTACCGGGCGGGGTACTCTAGATCGAGCCCCACCGGCGGCACGATCGAAGCCTATGCAAATCGTGGCCCGAGCCGGTGTCCCCTGAGGAGCCATGCTGAATAGCGTGGGCCTCATGGCTCCAGAAGTGATGAGTCATTGTCAACGATAGTCAAAGAGGACAGAAGAAGAAGAGATCTGCCGTTTTTTTTGGGCCGCGTGTGACTCAGGTACACGGGCAGCGAGCGACTGTCGGGCAGAGGAGGCTGCGAAGTCGGGCTGGCCCAATCCGGGTGCATGGGCCAGAAGCAGTAGAAGACCCACTGGGCTGTTGACCAGAACTGACTCAGGTACACGGGCGGTGAGCGATTGCCGGGCTGAGAGAGCTGCGGAGTCGGGCCGGCCCAATCCGGGTACCTGGTGCAAAGCTGGTGGAGGCTTTGTCAGTTTCGGCGTAAAACTGACAACCGTTGATTCTGTATCCGACTGTCCAGAAGAGAAGCCGTAGTCGCTACGAAAACTTAGCTTCCAGATATGTCATCTGTAACTCTAGGCCCACAGTCAGTCAGTTGTGTCTGTAAAAATTCCTAAGGGCAGTAGAGTCTTTTCCTTTATTTTTGAGTCTGTAAAAACCCTAAGGGGCTGGTAGAATATTCCTAGTATTGGGCTGCCTATAAATAGCACCCCAATCCCTAGGGTTTGGACTACCCTTTGTGCTGAAATCAAATCCACCTTTTTGGGTCACTTTGTCTCCTGTCTTCTCTCTCCTGTGTGCGCCGCCAGGGCTTGCCTCTCCCTGTTCTTGCATTATTTTGGCTCAAATCTGTTGGATGCATTTAATCCTTGGTCTCTGGTGAATTTATTGCTTGCATTTTGTTTGGTTTGGGAAGTTAATGCCTTGGGCACGAGCTGGTGAATTTATTTCTTGGGGAGAAGCTTCTTCTGTTGCTTGTGTTCTTCACGGTGGGAGTACTAGTTCTTGCTGTTGCAAGTAGTACTGCTTTGCTGTAGCTACAGTGTCCTGTAGCAGCTTTTCACCTTCTATTGCCCAGCTTTTTGATCGAAGCCGACAGTCTCTTTTACCCTTTTTCTGGGTATGTCTGGCAAAGCTTGTTTCAGTGTGAAGCCCCTCAACTCCGTGAGGCAGGCTTCGATCGAACATGTTTAAAGACTTCGCTCAGACTTCGAACTTTGGTTTTTGTGTCTGAGTTGCTAGCTTCGAAGTTCTTATTGTATTGGACAGCATCGCATACTTCGAACTAGCATACTCCGAATCTATCTGTTCGAAGTGCACACTTCGTTAGGCTTCGAAGTTGGGTTCGAAGTTTGTCTGTTCTGATAGACTTCACTTGGATTACTTTGTGGCGTGTCAGCCTTCGATTCTCCTCCCGAAGCTTTCCCTATTCGAAGATAGAGTGTAGGCTTCGGACTTGATTTTCTGTCATGTGACAGACTTCGTTTCTTTGTTCGAAGGTTGTCTGTTTGTGTGTGTTGTGTTCGAAGTTTTTGCGTTCGAAGGTTTAGCTTCGAAGCTTTCGGTTCTAAGAGTGTTCGAAGTTTTGTCTTCGAAGTGCCTACTTCGAACCAGGCTCCGGCACTGTTTTCACTTCGCTTCTTACCACTTCGCACTAGCCTAGACAGTGACACCTTCGGCACTTCGGACAGACTCCGTCATCAACCTCCGAAGCAGACCTCGACGTGCGAAGGGGGCTTCGCCAAGTTCCGAACAGGAGACAACTTTGGACAGTAACTTCTCTTTTCACTTTATACATACTTAGATTATTTCATTGAGAAGTTTAGGCCTGTGATAACTTGTTCATCTGCCTAGATTGCACTACTTTAGATTCACACTGTTTATCATCAGATGCTTCTAGGTTAGAAACCTTTAGACTTAGGCCTTCTGTTTATTTTCTGCTGCGTAGTATTTTTGAGGTGCGTTGGGTACTGGGAACAGGCCATTGATTCGAAAGAATTTTTAAGGCGCCCATTCACCCCCCCTCTGGTCGCTACTTTCGGTCCTACAAGTGGTATCAGAGCCAGGTTAGGGTTTTTCCATACCTTAACCGGTTCTAAACCCCAGTAGTGACTATGACATCTCCTGGCAAGGTCCCGTCCTTGGAAGCCTATGGCTATAATTATTGGAAGACTCGCATGCGAGCCTATCTCATGAGCCAGGGTTCGGACATATGGGACATTTGCGTTCACAGTACATTTGTCATTTTGCTAGTTACTGAGCAAGGTACTGCTGGTATCATTGCTCAGCATCTGAGCAACAGTAAGGCTGTGAACATTTTATTTTCTGGTTTAGGTCCCACTGAATTTGAGCGAGTGAGTCATCTCTCCACTGCGAGAGAGATCTGGGCTACCCTCAAGGCACACCATGAGGGGACAGCACAGGTCAAGGCTCGGCTCTATCAGACCTACCGGCGTGAATACGAGAATTTCACACAGAAGCCGGGTGAATCTGTTGAGGCTTTGTTTGGTCACTTTCAATCGATCATTAACAAGCTTCGGGATAACAAGGCTGAGGGTGCTCAGTTAGTCTCAGATCACGAGCAGGCGCTCAAGGTTCTTCATACCTTGGACCCAAAGATCTGGGAGATCAAGGTATCATCTATCATTGAGAGTACTTCATACGATACCTTGACCATTTCTGAGTTATTTAGCAAGCTAAAGGCCACTGAGGTAGATATCCAGTTGAGATCAAATCTCACTGGTTCTGGATCAAAATCGCTGGCCCTTGCTGCACCTTCAGTTGATCCCTCTGCTGTGAGCTGTGCTGGGTTCTCTTTGATGTCTATCACTGAGGACCAGCTTGAGTTGTTGGGAGATGATGATTTGTGTCTCTTTAACAACCGGGTGCGTCGTGTCTATGATAAAAGAGTGTTCAAAAGACACGGCACAAAATCCGGATGCTTTGAATGTGGTGATCCAGGACACTTCATCGCCGACTGCCCCAAGCGCAGTGGATACAAGAAGGGCACCGGCAGCAGCTTCCACGACTCCGGCAAGCATGAGAGCCCCTCCTTCACCAAGGGCAAGCCGAAGACCCGGTTCTTCAAGAAGGCCCTGAAGGACTACCGGCGAGAGAACAAGAAGCGCGACAAGGCCTTCTTCGCCGAGATGGAGAAGAGCTACTCCAAGCAGTCCACGACTTCTTCCTCTTCATCGAGCTCAAGCGATGAGGAGATCGCCATCAGGAAGGGGAAGGACAAGGACGATCCGGCGGGCCTCTGCTTCATGGCTTTCGGAGACAAGCCGAAGAGCCGCTCACACCAGCGCCGAAGATCCCGCAAGAGCTTCTGCTCCATGGCTCTTGGGGATAGAGAAAAAAAGAGCTCCTCCGACGACTCCGACGACGACGATAGCAAGGTATCATCTTATGAGCGCGAAATTGTTGATTTACTTGAGAGCAATCGTCAGGAGTTGAAGTATCGGGAGAAACTGCTTAGGGGAGCTAAGAAAAGGATAGATGAGTTAGAAAGTGAGCTTGCCGTGGCCAACGGTAGAATAGAAAGTCTATCTTCTTCCCCTTGCTTGGGTGATAGCAGTGAGTGCCCAAAGTGTGAGGTGCTTCTGTGTGACCTGTCGACTCTGAAGTCCAGGTACACAGAAAGGGTTGATGAGAGGGACGCTTTGGCCACTGAGCTTGAAAGCGCTAAGCTGGAGCTGAAAGATGCTCAAGCCACTGTCGTCGCACCCTGTGTTGATTGCCCATCTCATCTAGCTGCCTTAGCTGAGCTGAAATCCAAGGGCAATGAGCATTTGGGTGATTTAGAGAGGTTGAGAGCTGAGCTTGCCCAGACTAGGCTAGAGCTTGAGACATTGTCAGTTCCACCCACTGTCTGTGAGAACTGCCTGTCTCTTAGAATGGAGTTGATTAAGCTAAAAGCCGGAAAGTCTGTCCAAGTAGAGAGTGAGTGTGAGACCTGCTTGTCTCAGGTGGAGGTTCTAGCTTCTTTGAGAGAGGAGCTAGCTGATTCTCAGAATGAGAACTTTTACCTCCGGTCTATCCTGAGTTGGATCAGTGCCAGAGAGCCACAGCTTGGCATGATGATCCAGCAGTTCAAGAGGCAGGATGGGTTTGGGGTAGGTTACACCTACACCAAGGCTGACTTTGAGAGTGCCATCAGCCGGGCAGTGGAGTGGAGTAAAATGACTCCAGAGCAGAGATATCCCAAGACTCACTCCACTGAGTCTTCCCAGGCTTGTCAGCCCAAGGATGGAGTGATCCATGAACCACCTAAAGCTCCACCCAAGAAACGTATCTGGGTTCCTAAACCCAAAAATCTCCACACTTCTCTAGACTCTCTTCCTAGACCCTCTCAGCCCAAGAAGACCACACCAAACACTACCAAGCCCAAGAACCCCAAGCCTCAACCACATTCCAAGAAGCCTACCTATCATTGTGAGTATTGTCAGAGAGACGGGCATCTTGCGGAGTTTTGCTTCAGGAGGAAGCGGGTTGAGAGAGCAGAAAGGGCTCGTAGTGATCAGGAGCAGTTATACCAGCAGGGTGGTAGACTGCGTGTTCCTCGGCGCGGGGAGAGGCTGGAGGCCAGGCCGCGTCGTGTAGGTGGTGGTAGAGGAGACGGTTTTCATACCCGTGCTCCAGTTGGTGGTGTTCATTCCGGCAGAGTTCCAGACCGAGTTGGCTACAGTTCTGGACCTCGTGGCCGCAGGGTTAGAAAGAACCGTGGACCGCGCTTTGAGCCGCGTTTCGGTCCAAACTCTTTTGATGGTTTTCGCTTTCCATCTTTTGAGCAGATGGCTCGACACTGGTTTAGCTCTTTTGCTAAACCTGGTGCCGGACCATTTGCTCCCATTTACAGACACTGATTGTGCAAGACCGGGGACTAGAGGATGTTTGGATCATGGACTCAGGATGCTCTCGCCACATGACGGGACATCGCAGGTGGTTCTCCAGTCTCACTCCCCCGAGCTACAAAGAATATATCACGTTCGGGAACAGCGGTCAAGGGAAAGTAAGTGGCATAGGCTCAATCAGCATTTCAGATCATTTCTCTTTAAAGAATGTTGCTTTGGTCAAAAATCTGAACTTTAATTTAATCTCTGTTTCGCAACTTCTTGAGGATGGTTTGGAAGTGCGTTTTAAGAAGGGCAATTCTTCTGTGGTTGATTCTAGAGGGTCTTTGGTTTGTCAGATTTTACCCTTCGGTAAAGTTTTTCGAATTGACTTCTCTAGTTCTTTTGGCCCTTCTCGCTGTTTGATTGCTGGATCTTCTTCTGAGCTCTGGAAGTGGCATAGGAGGTTAGGTCACTTGAGTTTTGATCTGCTAGTCAGGTTAAGCTCTATGGACCTCATCCGAGGATTGCCCAAGCTTAAGATGGAGAAGGATCTGGTTTGTCATCCCTGTCGTCATGGGAAAATGGTTGCCGCTTCTCACTCACCTGTGACTCAGGTGATGACTTCATATCCGGGCGAGCTTTTACATTTGGACACTGTAGGTCCAGCTCGGGTACGCTCAGTCGGTGGGAAGTGGTATGCACTTGTGATTGTTGATGACTTTTCTCGTTTCTCGTGGGTTTTCTTTTTGGAGTCTAAGGATGAAACTTTTCAATTTGTTCATGACCTGATTTTGAAGCTGAAGAATGAGAACAATGGCCGGATGCGAGCAATTCGCTCTGACAACGGCTCTGAGTTCAAGAATTCTCAGTTCGTCAGCTTCTGTGGTGATCAGGGTCTGGACCATCAGTTTTCTTCTCCTTATACTCCCCCACAGAACGGCGTTGTGGAACGAAAGAACCGCACGCTAGTTGAGATGGCCAGGACGATGCTCGATGAGCACAGGACTCCTAGGAGGTTTTGGGCTGAAGCCATGAACACGGCTTGCTATTTGGCCAACCGCATTTTTCTTAGAGCTTACATTGGTAAGACATCATATGAGTTGCGGTTTGGCAGACAGCCCAAGGTGATCCACTTGCGAGCGTTTGGCTGCAAGTGCTTTGTGCTCAAGAAGGGAGGGCATTTGGACAAATTTGAGTCTCGTTGCTGGGATGGTGTTTTTCTTGGTTATGCATTGCATTCTCGAGGCTTCCGTGTTTGGAATCTCGAATCCCAGCTGCTTGTCGAGACATGTGAGGTTTCATTTGATGAGTCCTTGCCTTCTTTGACTCCTTCTTTTGAGCTTTCTGGTGATGATGAGCTCGGAGAGTCCATCTTCGAGGAAGATGAGGATACTCCAGCTGCTGTTGAGGGTGGGCCTTCTGCATCCCCCGCAGAGCCCACACCTTCTGTGACTTCGACTGATGATGAAGGCGGACCTCTGATCACTTCTTCCACTTCAATCGAGCCCCCTCAGTCGAGTCCAGAGGTGCCAGCTGCTGACTCCGGTGAGGTGACTTCAGATCACCAGGGAACCCGAGCAGTTCAGCGTGACCATCCCTCAGAGCTCATCATAGGTGATTTGACTGAGAGGACTTTGCGTTCTTCTGCCTCTCTCGCTGTGTTTGCTTAATCTGCGTTTGTTGCATCATTTGAGCCCAGAGACATTTCTCATGCTCTTTCTGATTCTAATTGGATTAATGCCATGCAAGAAGAGCTTGAGAATTTTGTCCGCAATCGGGTTTGGACATTGGTTGAGCCGCCACCTGGATGCAACCCCATAGGCACCAAGTGGGTATTCAAGAACAAACAAGGTGAAGATGGGGTTGTGGTGCGCAACAAGGCTCGACTAGTTGCCCAGGGTTATTGCCAGAAGGAAGGTATTGACTTTGAAGAAACCTTCGCTCCTGTGGCCCGTCTTGAGTCCATTCATATTCTTCTAGCTTTTGCCGTTTCAAAGGGTTTTAAGCTTTTTCAAATGGACGTTAAGAGTGCTTTTGCTGAACGGGTTCATAGAGGAGGAGGTTTATGTTAGGCAACCCCCCGGTTTTGAGAACCCTAAGTTTCCTCGACATGTTTTTAAATTGCACAAAGCTTTATACGGGTTGAAGCAAGCCCCCAGGGCTTGGTATGACCGGTTAAAGCAATTTTTGTTGGGGAAGGGCTTTGTGATGGGTTCTGTGGACAAAACTCTTTTCTTGCTCAGAGATGCTTCAGATTTTTTAGTTGCTCAGATTTACGTGGACGATATTATCTTTGGCGGTACTACTGATTCTCTTGTGTCCAAGTTTTCTGAGCAGATGCACAGTGAGTTTGAGATGAGCCTCATGGGTGAGCTCAAGTATTTCTTAGGGCTTCAGATCAAGCAGACCAAGGACGGCACCTTCATCCACCAAGGTAAGTATACTCGTGACATGCTTAAGAAATTTGACTTTGGTGGTGAATTGAAGCCGCAGATGACCCCGATGGGCACTTCTGGGGGTCTGGACAAGGACGAGAGCGGTGTCAAGGTCAATGAGAGAGAATTTCGAGGGATGATTGGTTCGCTGTTGTACTTGACGGCAACAAGACCGGACATACAGTTCGCCGTGGGACTTTGCGCGCGTTTTCAGTCTTCACCACGCGCGTCTCACCGGCAGGCTGTCAAGCGCATTTTCAGGTATCTCACCTATGCGCCTGATCTTGGTCTTTATTATTCAGCATCATCATCACTTGATTTATCTGGCTTTTCAGACGCCGACTTTGGTGGGTGCCGGTTGGATCGCAAGTCGACTTCCGGTACTTGCCAGTTTCTTGGTTCTTCCCTTGTATCTTGGTCTTCTCGAAAGCAATCTGGAGTTGCTCTTTCGACCACAGAGGCTGAGTACGTAGCTGCTGCTAGCTGCTGCTCACAGATGATTTGGATGATTTCCACTCTTCGAGACTTTGGGTTGTTCTTTCCTACCAGGGTTCCATTGTTTTGTGATAGCACTAGTGCTATTAGTGTAGGGAAAAACTCGTGTCTCCATTCAAAAACCAAACACATTGATGTGCGCTTTCACTTCTTGCGGGATCAATATGAGAAAGGTGTCATTGACCTTATTCATGTTGATACCCATCATCAGTTGGCTGACATTTTCACCAAACCCCTAGATCAGTCTTCATTTGAACGTCTAAGAGGGGATTTGGGTGTTGTGTATCCTTTCTAGGATATTTTGCGTCAGTTTTCTTTCTTCTTTACTCTTTTCTTGAGTCTTTTGGTGTGTGTTCATATCATACATATTCACATATCACACTTTTGAGCCTGCTTCTGTTATATGATTGAACTGCTTTACTTATTCTAGCTGGTACATGCTTTTGATTACTTGTCAATGATCATGCTTTGTTTCAGTTCGCTTGATATGTCTGATATCTGTCATATGCATGGCTTTTAAGCTTTCAACTTGAAAAATGATCATCATTACTTCTGGTAACTAGCATGTGTAGGCTGAGTACTTTTGCTATCTGTTACATGCCTTGTAGCTAGTTCATCACATAGATGCAGATATGCAACTTGGACATCTTTCTGCTTTAACATGGAAAATGTGCTATAAAAATGATAAAAATCAAAAATAAATGAAAATTCCATGCCTTTTTATGCTTAAGTTGAAAAGATCCAAGTGGGTTTGCTTTGTCGCATTATATTGTTCTAGACTGCTTACCATAGCACTTTGGTATGAACTAGGACAGTGTAGTGTATGCCAAGACCAATGTCTTAAGCTTCTGATGGCCCAGTTCTGGCCTAGGCTTGACTTGGTCGGTTAGCATAAGGTTTGACATGCAAATAACCCTTGGCACAAATGACAAAGGAAAATGAAAAAGCCTGAACTTTCAAAGGATAACAAGTTTGCTGAAACACTTTGTTTTGAACAATGCTTATCTTGGTAGATATCAGTTAGCTTCTGCATCTCATGATTTACCTTGCGTGTCTACTAGAAAAAGTGGTGATGCTTTTGTTTGCAAAAATTGACAAATGCGTGCTAAATGACTTTCTTCAGATATCATCTATTGCACTGATCATGCCATGTGTCTTAGACAGTATCTCTTTTGCTATACCTGTTAGATACTGTATTTGCAGTCAATCATATCTAAGAAGCATGCTTTCTTCACTCCACCTGCACCCCAATTGCATTCACTGCATATTTTGAGGGGGAGTGGCTTTTCAGGGGGAGTCTGTGTCTCTTTTGAGTGCTTGATGAGTTCACTTGTCAACAAGGGGGAGAAAATTTGGGATCAGAGTTTAAGGCGGAGTTCTTACTCTGTTGATATCCTTGTTGTTCTGAAATCGCACTCATTTTGAGCTTTTGTGTTTTGGTTAACCATAATGACCGTTTCTTGTTTTTGTTTGGCTTTTGGTCATTAAGGTTAAACTTTTACCTTATTTTTCTTCTTCTTTGTTCTCTTGTGTTTTGTTTTCGTGTTTCCACATTTGTTCACAGGTGCTGAAGAGCTGAAAATTGAGGAGTGTTGACAATGCACTCATCAAGGGGGAGATTGAGGAGCCATGCTGAATAGCGTGGGCCTCATGGCTCCAGAAGTGATGAGTCATTGTCAACGATAGTCAAAGAGGACAGAAGAAGAAGAGATCTGCCGTTTTTTTGGGCCGCGTGTGACTCAGGTACACGGGCAGCGAGCGACTGTCGGGCAGAGGAGGCTGCGAAGTCGGGCTGGCCCAATCCGGGTGCATGGGCAGAAGCAGTAGAAGACCCATTGGGCTGTTGACCAGAACTGACTCAGGTACACGGGCGGTGAGCGATTGCCGGGCTGAGAGAGCTGCGGAGTCGGGCCGGCCCAATCCGGGTACCTGGTGCAAAGCTGGTGGAGGCTTTGTCAGTTTCGGCGTAAAACTGACAACCGTTGATTCTGTATCCGACTGTCCAGAAGAGAAGCCGTAGTCGCTACGAAAACTTAGCTTCCAGATATGTCATCTGTAACTCTAGGCCCACAATCAGTCAGTTGTGTCTGTAAAAATTCCTAAGGGCAGTAGAGTCTTTTCCTTTATTTTTGAGTCTGTAAAAACCCTAAGGGGCTGGTAGAATATTCCTAGTATTGGGCTGCCTATAAATAGCACCCCAATCCCTAGGGTTTGGACTACCCTTTGTGCTGAAATCAAATCCACCTTTTTGGGTCACTTTGTCTCCTGTCTTCTCTCTCCTGTGTGCGCCGCCAGGGCTTGCCTCTCCCTGTTCTTGCATTATTTTGGCTCAAATCTGTTGGATGCATTTAATCCTTGGTCTCTGGTGAATTTATTGCTTGCATTTTGTTTGGTTTGGGAAGTTAATGCCTTGGGCACGAGCTGGTGAATTTATTTCTTGGGGAGAAGCTTCTTCTGTTGCTTGTGTTCTTCACGGTGGGAGTACTAGTTCTTGCTGTTGCAAGTAGTACTGCTTTGCTGTAGCTACAGTGTCCTGTAGCAGCTTTTCACCTTCTATTGCCCAGCTTTTTGATCGAAGCCGACAGTCTCTTTTACCCTTTTTCTGGGTATGTCTGGCGAAGCTTGTTTCAGTGTGAAGCCCCTCAACTCCGTGAGGCAGGCTTCGATCGAACATGTTTAAAGACTTCGCTCAGACTTCGAACTTCGGTTTTTGTGTCTGAGTTGCTAGCTTCGAAGTTCTTACTGTATTGGACAGCATCGCATACTTCGAACTAGCATACTCCGAATCTATCTGTTCGAAGTGCACACTTCGTTAGGCTTCGAAGTTGGGTTCGAAGTTTGTCTGTTCTGATAGACTTCACTTGGATTACTTTGTGGCGTGTCAGCCTTCGATTCTCCTCCCGAAGCTTTCCCTATTCGAAGATAGAGTGTAGGCTTCAGACTTGATTTTCTGTCATGTGACAGACTTCGTTTCTTTGTTCGAAGGTTGTCTGTTTGTGTGTGTTGTGTTCGAAGTTTTTGCGTTCGAAGGTTTAGCTTCGAAGCTTTCGGTTCTAAGAGTGTTCGAAGTTTTGTCTTCGAAGTGCCTACTTCGAACCAGGCTCCGGCACTGTTTTCACTTCGCTTCTTACCACTTCGCACTAGCCTAGACAGTGACACCTTCGGCACTTCGGACAGACTCCGTCATCAACCTCCGAAGCAGACCTCGACGTGCGAAGGGGGCTTCGCCAAGTTCCGAACAGGAGACAACTTTGGACAGTAACTTCTCTTTTCACTTTATACATACTTAGATTATTTCATTGAGAAGTTTAGGCCTGTTATAACTTGTTCATCTGCCTAGATTGCACTACTTTAGATTCACACTGTTTATCATCAGATGCTTCTAGGTTAGAAACCTTTAGACTTAGGCCTTCTGTTTATTTTCTGCTGCGTAGTATTTTTGAGGTGCGTTGGGTACTGGGAACAGGCCATTGATTCGAAAGAATTTTTAAGGCGCCCATTCACCCCCCCTCTGGTCGCTACTTTCGGTCCTACATCCCCAAAGTTCCCATGCGACTTCCGGTGGCCAACATTATGCCACCGCCGAAGCAGGAAGACCCTCAGGACCGCGGCAAATGAGTGGTCCTACCCATCTTCAGAGGGGGGACCCTCGGGAGCATGTCCAAAAGGTAGCGGCGTGAATATGTTCGTGAAGTTGGGCACAATGGGACTTCGAGCTCCGCAGAAGGGATGCCGGAGTGGTCTCATGTGCCCATCTCGTTCACTACCAGTGACGCCGCAAGAGTAATGTTTCCCCATGCTGACCCCTTGGTCATTTCCACAGACATAGCAGGGGTGGAAGTCCGAAGGATCGTGGTGGACGGCGGAAGCTCTGCATACATACTTTTTGTTCAGGCCTTCGATCAAATGTGCATACCTCGGAAGCATCTACTTCCAGCAACCCGGCCACTTCAAGGTTTCTCAGGACCACCTCTCGATGTCCTCGGCCAGATAGGCCTCGAGGTTGCTTTCGGAGAGGGGCCTTTGGCCAGGGTAGAAGAGGTGATCTTCGACGTTGTCGACGCCCCTTATGCTTACAACGCAATCTTCGTGTGAGGGATGCTGAACCAGTTCGGAGCTATAGAGCATCACAACTATCTCTATCTCAAAATGCCCATGCAAGGTGGAGTTCTTACTATTTCAGGAGACCAAGCTATAGCCTGGAGAATGGAGTATGGGCACGGCCAGCCATTGGATCCCCAACAAGTGCACAACGTGGTAGAGGGCACGGAAGAGGTGCCGGAGGCTTCGAACCCTTCAAAAGGGCTCTCCCTCAAGCCAAGCCCAGAAGGTGACATCGAGACAAGGATAATTTCAAAAGATGGCAAAGAATATCCAGTACAGTTCGGCAAAGGGCTATCCCCGAAGATAGCTGCCTCATTGGAAGAAGTCGTCAAGCAAAATCTGGACGTCTTTGCCTGAATCGACGAAGACATCACCGGGGTGGATCGGAGCATCATCGAGCATAGCCTGCTCGTCAACCCGAAGGCCAGGCCAGTACGCCAGGGGCTTCGCAAGCTGTCTGCAGAAAGAGCAAGCCTCGCCAAAACCGAAGTAGAAAAATTGCTAAGGGC
Source organism: Zizania palustris (assembly GCA_019279435.1). Taxonomy (NCBI): domain Eukaryota; kingdom Viridiplantae; phylum Streptophyta; class Magnoliopsida; order Poales; family Poaceae; genus Zizania; species Zizania palustris. The sequence continues at coordinate 81,599,574 of JAAALK010000289.1, read as the reverse complement.
CGGCATCATCAGGGAGGTAGCCCATACCGAGTGGTTGGCTAACCCTGTTTTTGTAAGGAAGAAGGAGTCAAACAAATGGCACATGTGTATTAACTTTACTTCATTAAACAAAGCATGCCCGCGAGACCCCTACCCAATGCCCCGAATAGACCAGCTGGTGGATTCCACAGCCGGCTCCGAATTGCTAAGTTTCCTCGATGCCTACTCCGGATATCATCAAGTCTGGCTAAAGCGCGAAGACGAAGCCAAGACTAGCTTCATAACTCCGTCCGGGGTATTTTGTTATGTAAGAATGCCTTTTGTCCTGCGGAATGCTGGAGCCACTTTTTCACGTCTAATTGCTAAGGCTCTAGGTCACTAAATAGGCCGAAATGTCGAAGCCTATATGGATGACATTGTAATAAAAAGTGCTCAAAAGCACCAGCATAGCCTAGACCTAGCTGAAACGTTTGAGAGCCTCCGAGCATGTGGAGTATGCCTCAACCCTGAAAAATGTATATTCGGAGCACAAGCAGGAAAAACTGCTAGGGTACTTAGTTTCGAGCAGGGGAATCAAAGCTAGCCCAACACAGATAAGTGCACTGCAAAGAATGGCTCCACCAGGGAATTTGAAGCAGGTCAAGAAGCTAACAGGGAGGCTTGCAGCCCTTAGCAGATTCTTGGCCAGATCAGCAGAACGAAGCCTCCCAATTTTCAAATCCCTAAAGGGGTCCAAAAGCTTCAATTGGACACCAGAATGCCAGAAGAGCTTTGATGACATAAAAGCATACCTCGGAAGCTTGTCAACACTGACTGTACCCATTCCAGAAGAAACACTCCTCCTTTATCTTGCAGCAACAGGCTCCGCAGTAAGTGCAGTACTGGTCCGAGAAGTTGAGCTTAGGGGAAAGCTGGTGCAGAACCCAGTTTATTTTGTTTCAGAAGCTTTGTCCGGAGCTAAGATAAGATACCCCGAGCTCGAAAAATTTGCTTATGTCCTGGTAATGGCCTCGCGGATGCTAAGGCACTATTTTTTGGCGCATAACCTAATTGTTCCTACCTCGTATCCTCTTGGTGATATGCTCCGCAGCAAAGACTCTACGGGTAGGATTGGAAAATGGGCTATCGAGCTAGCCCCCTTCGGAATCTCCTTCACGGCAAGAACAGCTATCAAATCCCAAATCATAGCTGACTTCATAGCAGAGTGGACTCCATCTGCAATCTGGGCTCCGGAGGAACCCTCCGAAGGTTTATGGATAATATTTTCTGACGGAGCTTATCAGGCATCTGGTGCCGGAGCTGGTGCAGTCATCATATCACCGCCAGGGCAAAAGGCCATGTATTCTACGAGGCTTAACTTTAAAACCACCAATAATATCGCAGAATACGAAGGGGTCCTGCTAGGCCTCCGAAAGGCAAAGGCACTTGGAGCAACAAGGATAATAATTAAAACAGATTCCCAAGTTGTCGCAGGGCATGTTGATAAGAGCTTTCAGGCAAAGAACCCGCACCTAGCGCAATATCTTGATGAGATCCACAAGGCTGAAGCAGCATTCAAAGGATTTTCTGTTCGGAGCATCCCTCGAGCAGAGAATCAACTTGCAGACATTCTGGCAAAGGCTGCGGCTGGAGCATTAGACCTACCGGGGGTGCTTTCTATGAAGAACTAGTAAAGCCTGTTGTCAATCAATTACCCTCCGCAGAAGTCCTTTGCATTCCAGCCACGGATTGGCGAGCTCCGATAATGGACATCTTGCAAGGTACTGCAGACTCTTCCAAAGGTCCGGATTTCCGAAGGCTGCAGGCAAGGGCTAGAAATTATAAGCTTGTCAGTGGAATGTTGTACAAAGCTAGAGTGTGTTCTCCTCTACTCCGGTGCATCTCTCAACCAGAAGGCCAAGACTTACTTCGGGACATTCATGAAGGCTTATGTGGAAGCCACTTAGCCCCTCGCGCCCTAGCAGGCAAAACACTTCGGCAGGGGCTTTACTGGCCGACAGTTGTGAGAGATGCAGAGGAATTGGTCTGAACCTGCTAAGGATGCCAGTGGATGGGGAAACGAAGCCACCGTCTGCCAGTACCACTTCAAGTTATTGCCCCAGTGTGGCCAATGGCTTGATGGGGCATGGACCTCATAGGCCCTTTCCCAATGGCCAAAGGCAGCTTGAAGTTTGCAGTGGTAGCAATCGAGTATTTCTCAAAATGGGTCGAAGCAGAACCATTGACTGCTATCACTTCAAGGAATGTGCAAAAGTTTTTCTGGCAGAATGTTATATGCAGGTTCGGAGTGCCAAGGGAGCTAACCGTGGATAATGGAACCCAGTTTGAAGCTGACACATTCAAAGAATTTTGTGAAGATTTGGGCATTAAGTTGTGCTTCGCAGCAGTGCACCATCCACAGTCCAACGGAGCTGTCGAGCGAGCCAATGGGAACATCCTCTCCGGTTTAAATCGAAGGATTATTAGGCTGGCCAAGGGGCTGTGGGTCGAAGAGCTTCCCAAGATCTTGTGGTCCATTCGAACCACTCAAACCAGATCCACAGGCTTCACCCCATTTAGACTACTCTTCGGGGATGAGGCCATGACTCCTACAGAGCTCAAGGGTGGATCCCTTCGTGTAGTGCAGCCTGGAGATGAAGATGAAAGAAACACTTCGCTGGACTTATCAGAAGAAACAAGGCTTCGAGCTGTCGCCAATCTGACGAAGTACTAGGGCCAAACAAAAACATGGTATGACCCGAAGATAAAGCCGAACAAGCTTAGACCAGGTCATCTAGTTTTGCGAAGTGTAATAGCACCAGGGAAGCTAGGAAATAAATGGGAAGGACCATATATTATCCTACGCTCAGGATGACCCGGATCGTTTAAATTAGCTAATTTAGAAGGGGAAGAATTAAAACATACATGGCATGCAGAGCACCTTAAGCGTTATTATGCTTAGGGGCTCCTTGTAATCACTTGTAAAACTTCCTTTTCTAAATAAAAGCGGGGGTTCGAATTTTGTTTACTCTTCGAGTATCCCTTACTCCGGGTGGACGCATCAGGAGGATGGAGATGCTTGCAGAGTCAAGCATCTTTCCCAAGACCCGGAGAGCAGCCTGCGAACCATGGGTTCGAGGGCTCCGCTGCCACCCTACGGATTCCAGGCTCCGACTTGTTAGGATCCGTAGAAGAGTCTAAGGACTTAAAAAACAGATTTCTGGCCCCCGGGTACGAAGTATCTGTAAAAGAGCCGAAGGTGGCCAGCCTACGGATTCCAAGCTCCGGCTTGTTAGGATCCGTAGAAGAGTCTAAGGACTTTAAAAAATAGATTTCCAGCCCCCGGGTACGAAGTATCTGTAAAAGAGCTGAAGGTGGCCAGCCTACGGATTCCAGGCTCCGGCTTGTTAGGATCCGCAGAAGAGTCTAAGGACTTAAAAAAAACAGATTTCCGGCCCCCGGGTACGAAGTATCTGTAAAAGAGCCGAAGGTGGCCAGCCTACGGATTCCAGGATCCGGCTTGTTAGGATCCATAGAAGAGTCCAAGGACTTTAAAAGTTAAACAGATCTCCGGCCTACGGGTTCGAGCAATCTGTAAAAGAGTCGAAGGTGACCAAGTAATAAGGTTTCGAGGCCAAGTCTAACGAGACACTTTTATAAAAAAAGGAATCAAAGGCCCTAAGCGACAAATCTAACTTCGAAACTGATGAGGTAAAAATACGGAAGCATGTTAGAAGAACCCTCTGAAACGGTAAAGTACGGATATTAAGTGTGATACAAAGCATCAAGTGTCCGGCACATCATTGTGTCCGGCGAACCCATTTGCACAACAAAGGATTCCCCACCCACAAGGAGGGGTAGGAAGGTAAAAAGCAAATAAGATACTTTCAGAACAATTCACATTAATTCATTGTACTTATACATCAGGAGAAGTTTTGGTCCAAGCCTAGGAAAAATCGAAGACCCTGTCGGCCTCTAGAGCTACCCCTCCGACTACTCTGTCCTTCGGAGCTCGAAGCTGCCGGTTTAGTCCTTTTCGTCCGCGCACTCCTCTTCTTCTTCGAGGCTCATAGTTTCTTTTGCTCCTCTTGAAGTTCGGCCCAGGTCAGAAGCCTTTCGGAGTTAACCTCCGCAGGGTCTTTGGCCTAATACTCCGATTCAGACCAATTCATGTGTTCGGAAGGTGAGTATGCCTTCTCTTTCTCCTCTTCCTTGATATACGCTGAGACCTCTTGAAAAACTTCGGGGGGTATCTCCCCTTTGTCTCCACGAGGAACAGAGAAGCGAGATCGGCGGTAGGGCCTTAAGCTCTCGAGGCTTGCCCATTCCTTCTGGAGCCCTTCGGTAAAATCCAGTATTTCGAGGTCAGGGTTCGAAGGGTGTGACAAAACCTAAAAATGAAAAAAAACACCCAAACAAGCTTTTCGTTTATAACTTTTCATTAATGAAAGGGGCTTTACAAGATTTTGTATACATGATTGCCCTAAGAGCTAGACCTACGGGTCGGTTGGTGGAGTAGGAGGTGTCGGGGCTGGCGAGGGAGGAAGAAGTGGCCTTGTCTGTGCCTGCTTCTGCCGACGGGCCTCGTTGATCCAAGCTTTGGCCGTAGACTTGTGGTCCGTCTTCCAAGTCGACCGGAAGGCTTCCCAGGCCGAGGCTACATCCGGGGATGGGTGTAGCAGGTCTTCGGAGGAAAAGCTCCCAGGGGTCGAACTCCCGACTGAAGCGAGGGGATCTGAAGGGCTTCGAGGTGACGAAGAACTCCAATGCCGGCGCACTGACCGGAGATCTCTCCGTACTGGACGCCGGAGTTCATCATCAATGACGCCGCCACTTGGATCATCTTCAGCTTCCGGTCGAGGGGTTCGCTAGCAGCCGCAGAAGATGAAGGGCACATAGTGCCAAAATATTCCAAGGTACCCTGGAGGGCGTCCAAGGTACGATCTGCCGCACTAGCGTTCTTCTTCTCCGCTGCTTCCAGCCCCACAGCAGTAGCAGACACTTCGGCCACTTGGAGCATCAAGGAGCTTTTCTGGGCCATCGCTTGATTAAGGGCCCCTTGGAGCTCCACCAGCTGAGCGCTCGAAGTGGCCGCCGATTGCCGAAGCTTTTCAACCTTCGCTCGAAGAACTACGCGCTCGGCTTCAGCCTCTTGGGCCAAAGAACAGAGCGCATCGTTGTCTTGCCTCGCTATTCGAAGGGCTTCGTCGGCCGCAGCCCTAGCCCTCTGTTCCTCCAAGACTTCCTCCTCCAACCGAAGGGATCTTTCGTCGGAGCCTTTGAGGGTGGTTTGGAGGGTGATAACCTTCCTTTTGAGTCGATTGGTTTCGACTTCATTGGAAGTCGCTGCCGCTCTAGCAAGTACGAATTGCTGCAAAGAAAAAGAACAAGTAAGTACCAAATATTTACAATTACTAATTAGAAGTGGTTGTGGTGCTTTTCATACCTAAAGGGCAGCCCTTTCGAGGGCCATGTTGAGCGTCGGAGCTCTCACTTCGCTCAGAGCAGAGACCAGGTCCGAATTCGCAATATCCTGGCTCTTCTCTGCCAAATGCTCCAGGAGTGCTCGGAGACCCGTCCGGTGCTCCAAGAACGGAACCAGCAAAGGGAGCCAAGACGAAGCTTGGCGATCATCTCCGGTGGCCTCCTCCTCCGAGTTGCTGGCTGAAGCCGTCGTTGGGCCGGGGGGGAGGCCGAGGCTAGACATACTTTTGCCCCTCCCCAGCACGAAGGCAGGCACGTCGGCTAAGGCGGAGGTGGCCCTTTCTTTGGCGGCTACCCCTTCATCCGGAGCCGCATCAGAGGGCACAACCTCTGCCACCGAGGCTGGAGCGTCCAAGAGAGTCGAGGTGTCCATCGGAACCCTGACCTCTAAAGAAATTGGGACTTCGGGCACCGCCGGAGCTCCGTCACCCTTCGAGGTACCTACAATATCAGGATATTAGATAAGCATTTGCGAGCAAAGATTGTTGTAGGTGTCGACCAAGGTAAAAGCTTCGTAGCATACCTTCGGAGGACCCGTGGGGCAAGATTGTCGGATCCTCCAGGACTTCGTACATCGGGAGGATATCGTCGATGTCGTCTCCCGAAGTCCTCTCCGGCGCGTTTTCCGCTGAGGCTCGACTTCCGTCGTGATCACCCCGGTTACGAGTGAGTTGGGGGTGGTGGAGTCCGACTCCAAGTTTACAACAGCGGGCACGGGGGTGCGTGACGGGTCTACCTCCGCAACCTCCCGAGTGGAAGCTTTGGCTGGGACTCCCGCCGCATCTTCGTCGCCCTCCAAGAGATAATTCTCGAAGGTCACCGCCAGTTGGGCATTGGAGTCCTCAGACTCCTCTGAGGCCAAGCTCTGAATGTCCAGGGATGAAGCGGATGAAGCAGGAGTCAGCTGCGGAGGGATCTTCGCCACCTTCTTCTTCTTAGGCGGCATCTTGCTGGCTTTCTTGGGGGGCTCTGCGACAGCCTTCCGCTTCCGAGGGGCTGCTCCGGTCGAGGTAAAGTCTGGTAGAGGAGGGGGCTCCATTCCGAGAGCTCCCCACACTCTGTTGGAGCGCTCCCAGCTCCCTACCAGCTCCAGCCTCTTCTGTCTTTCGGCCACCGTAGGGGCTCCGAGGACCCATTCGGTGGCCCGAGCTATGTCTTCCGGATCTAGCACTAGTGGAGCCGCTGGAAAAAAGGGTAACATGTTAAGTATGTTATTATCATCATCTAACACATTACTATAGGAGTTGAAGTCTTACCTAGGGTTCGGAGGTCACCCTCCGAGGCCTGTTGAAACACTATCGGCCAGTTGGCCCCGAGGGGTGGAATCCGGAGGGCGACGAACTCTTCGGAGAGGTTGCGCATGCTCATGCGGCGCGCCACCAAGGTCGGCAGCCCTAGCCACGTGGAGAGGAGGCTAGGGTTCGGAGCAACCTCTGCCTCCTTCCGGAACCAGATCTCCTGGAGAGGCCCTGCGAGGGGGGAGTCCTCTCCAACTTCGGCATAAAACCACCGTAGGATCCAGTTGGTGTACCACCGATCGTTGATGGCCTTTGCGGGAAAGTGTTGGGCGTGATCCCTCCGCAACTGGAAGTTGACACTGCCGAAGGCTGTTATCACCTTGGAGTCCCTGGGCCCATCCTGTGGCTTCGGCTAGCAGATAGCTTCGTGTGTGGCTGCAAAGATCTCCGAGCATCCTTCGCACCCTTCGACCCGGAGCGCCCACTCGAACACAGCTAGGCGGGCGACGACATTGGGAGATAATGGAGGAAGAGTGATGTGAAACAGGTCTAGCACCTCGGTCAAGAAGTCAATGGCCGGAAGTCCCAAGCCCGCTTCGAAGAATGCCTCGAAAACCACCACTTCTCCGCTTCGTGGCCTCGGGGTTGATTCCGACCCGGGGACTCGAGTTCTCAGTCCGGCCCCCAGCTTCCCTTCCACGACCTCCTCAATAGACTCGGTGGTGCTCGTAGACTGGCCGATGAGGAAGCTTTGAGAAATCTTCTTCTTGGATGGTGGGCGGAGCTCTCGAGGGTTTTTGGGCCAGGCGTCGCCCGGAGCCCCCGCCATTGCTGCCGCAGCCGAGGCGGCCCACGCTTGCCTCTGCGCCAGAGTGCTCGCCGCCGCCGGAATGGTGTGGCTGGTCCTCGCCATTGCTCGGTGGATTGGAAGATTGTGAGAAGTGGGGGTTGAAGAAAGTGAATAGCCGGAGTTGAGTACGGTAAAAAGTTTCGGGTAACTTCTAATCCTCCTTTTATAACCGACCGTTGGTTGCTACGCTTTGATCGCATTCACACTACAGGTTCGACTTCCGCCACTGGCAGGTGGGTCCAGAAAGTGGAACGACGAGAAACCGCCGTAAATTTCGACCGTTACCTTTTACAGGGCGTAACGGCTACTTACGTCGTAACGGCTATAACCAAACGGCTCCTCACGATGTTTGCGTGTCGAAGCGGTTCTCTTCTCACGATGTGTTCACACTGCGTTGAGAGCTCGGAGAAGGGGCCCGAATGCTTTGGGTCCAAAATCCTCCGAAGGAATGTAATGTGTTCAAAATTTCTCTAAGTCTCAGAATATGAAAATATTCCTTGCGTATACTGCCTCCCTTCTGTACAGGTTAAATCCGGAGAGGCGTATTCGAGGGGCTACTGTTGGGGGAAATTGCTTCATTTTCAGGACTTAGAGATTAACAACTCAAAAGATCCATTAAGCTTCGGAGCTGGTGGGCTCTTATTCGAAGGAGAAGGCATCAAGCCGAAGGGTGCCTCGATTCGAAGTCCGGAGAAGCTCCTCGCAAGATACGAAGGCTCCGAAGCAGAACGACAAGATTGATAAGACGTTTGGCTTATCCGTCTACCCCAGATAACTTTACCCTTTTAACCCTGCTCCGGGTACCGAATAGTTTCCACTATGTCAGTTGTAATTTAGGGGTAACTAGGTATTTTCCTTAGACATTTTTGCCTATAAATACCCCCCTCTCTACCCTATAAGGGGGATCGAAGACTCAGCTATTTAATACACCTATTCGAACTACTCAAGCTATTATCCAATACGGAGGCTTAAGACAGTTCTTAAACACGAACTCACTGTTTGTCCGTTCTTGATCTCAGAGAACCTGTTAGCGTAAACTTTTACGCCAACAAACATGATAATCATCAATTTGTTTCGCTGCTTCATTTGCCTGTGTCCTGCGTTAGTTTCTTGTAGCAGTGGTTCAAAAGGCATATCAATGTAAAATATAGCTAACCATGGTTTGCATTCTGTGTCCAAGATTCTAAGTTCAATTTAACGGTGATGGGTTATATACATATATGCTACTTTTGGTATAGAGAACATGTGGTTCACATGATTATTTTTGGATCCTGCTATCATATGTGGGATTAAATTTGTCATGATGGTTCAGTAGTTATGGACTTCAAGGGTCTTACCTACTAAGTTTTTGGTTGAATGTTGAGGAATTTAGGGAATGAACGATTCTTTCTACACTAAGGCCCTGTTTGGAACCCCTAGAGCTAATTGTTAGCTAGCTAATAATCTATTAGCTGGATTGGGCCAACTAATTATTAGCTAGCTAATTATTAGCTGGAGGCTGCTTGGAACCCCTAGCTAATTCTTTGGTTGTTATATCTAATTGACCATAGTGCCCCTGGAACAAGTTCATGATTTCTTTGAATGATAGCCAGTACATTCGTGCTGTACTCCTCCTTATCCCCAAAGAAATCCATTGCCAGGTGCTGCGAGTTGAAGCTGGGTGGCGGCGTGATTTGAAGCAGTCGGCGGCGACGTGATTTGAAGCAGGGCGGCGCGATTAGAAGTAGGGCGGCAGTGCGATTCGGTGGTGGACGGTCGTGCGCTGGCCGGTTGTGGAGGGCGGCGACGCGACTGGGATATATAGACGGGAGAGCGGCGTGCGATGGATCAAATGCGAGAAGTGCTTTCTGTAACGTGGAGGAGAGGGAGGGAGGAGAGAGGGCAGGGGTAGAATGGGCAATAGCCAACAATTAGCTGGGATTAGCTGGGTTGGACCAGCTAATGGGATTATTGTTATCTGGGGGGTTGGCTAATAATTAGCTAAGATATTAGCTGTCCTGTTTGGAACCTCTATAGCTAATTTTAGCAGCTAACAATTAGCTTTAGAGGTTCCAAACAGGGCCTAATGCTGCGCGCTGCTAATGAGTTCCAGATATTAGTACGTCAAACTTTGATTATGTATTTACCCTTGAATAGTGGATTTCTCTTTCACAGTAGTTTTATGAGCAGTCTTAAAGTCCTCTCTTTTTGGGAGATCATCATTAAAATAAATTATGTTGTCTGCTGTGCAGAATGAAAAACCTCAAAATGTCATGGGTCATTTCCAGAAGGAATTTGAAGCTGCTGAGAACTTGGGTAAGGACAAAAAAAGCTGCTACCATATTTGTTCCACGGAGTTACAATTGTTGTTCTGAACTACAAATGTATGTGAAAAATCGTGGTTTGATCTTTTTGCAAATATTTTGAATGGAAATGCAGTTTCTCTTAGTTTATAGTGATTCACCATTATTTCTAATAAATTTATAATTAAATATAACATGGTAGATCCAATACTCTAAATTTATAAGGACATATGACATAGTATAAGTGATAAAACTTTTCATCTTTGAGACTTTGGACGTAACTTTTGTGCACCTATGATGCATGAAACTTCATCTATACAATCAGAAAGATGTGTGCTTGCTTTCCTAATGGAACCATTTCAAGTTGTTAACTTCTTTTTTCATTTTGGCATAACATCAAGTATTTTGCCATGTAGTGCTAATATGGTTTTGATCAGATATACATCCCATGTTATAACTTGTTCTTGTATTATACAATGCTCACATGCCCTACAACAGAGATGGTTCCAGAGTGCTTTCCTTTGAGCAAGTATGTATGTTGTTTTTATATACATCTCTATTTCACAGAACCCTTTTTAGGAGTTGGATATAATAATGTTCATTGTAGACATTCCGACAAGTATGGTAACTTCTAAACTTTATGTTCTCTTGAGTTTTCCAGGTGATTATTTATAATAAGTTTGTTGGGTGTGAGTATGTTCAATTTTTTATCACTTTATTATGGAACTGCAGGGTTTAGATTTTGGATTCCCGATTGTTAACTTTTGGTATAGCCCCTTTACTGCTAACCTTTATTTTCTAGTATGGTACATATTTTATGTTTTTTCAATCAGCCAATTTAACTGCTTTTTACCTCTCAACTCGTCAAAATAGCTAGTTTACTTCTCTAGCTATGAACTTCATTTTTCTATGTTTTTATATTGTATTTTGTCAAAATAATGAATAATCAATAATAAAATGTGACTTATCGATGAAAATGAGGATCTTTTCGCAAAACTGCCACCAAAGAAACGAAGGAGTTTTTTGTAAAACGGGTGACGTGGAGAGCTGCAGGGAGAGAAAATCGTAGGAGGTTTAAATCATGTGAAAAACTTTTTATATTTGCAGGGACTCTCTTCCTTGGAGCACTAGTAGCCTGTATGATGCTACTTTGCAATCTAGATTGTAATGCTTTTGTAACGAACACTTTTTTGAGCCCTTTTTGATTTGTTACTATTACTGTCTAGTTGCATATTCTTGGCTATGGTTTTGATCGATTAGGTGTCACTTCAGACGTAAATTGCACTCTGCCACCACCTGTCTTTAGAGTTCGGAATACATTCTGATTGCAGTTACCTTATTTACTATTTTCATGATCTGAGAGCTTTGCTTTCCCTCACACTTGATGCATAAGTAAACTATTAAATGTTAGATGGTTTGTGTCAGATAAAAAAGAATGAAACTCTTGAAACCTGGAGGTATGCATGTGTGATGATCGGTTTAAAGTATACACGGCGCGCACGAAGGCAGGGCACACCGGGTGCGGTGGTGGGAAAGCAGTCTTGGTCTTGATCTCCGAGTTGTTAGCCGAATAACAGGAATTAGTTTGGGAAGATTAGTTATCCTCTGTGCTTTATAAACAGAGAGCGGGCAGAGAGATTACGAGTTTTGATTTGTTAGAATTAGGGGGTGTTTGGTTCCACCTTGCTAAACTTTAGGGACTAAAGTTTAGTCCCTTTTAGTCCCTAAATTGCCAAACAAGGGGACTAAAGTGGGACTAAACTTTAGTGACTAAAGTTTAGCCTTTAGTCCCAAAGAACTTGCTAAAGGGGACTAAAAGTACTACTTACCTCTCATCCCTCACTCTCTTTTAGTACTTTAGTCCTTAGAACCAAACACCAAGGGACTAAAGTTTAGTCCTATAAAAAAGAGGAGACTAAAGTTTAGTTTAGTCCCTAAAGGAACCAAACAGGCCCTTAGTCCCCTCCTGATCAGCTGGGCAGCCACCTGCCTCATGTCGCCTGCCGGCGGTCAACGCCCAATTGATGGAACACGACGAGTTCATCGCCGAGGTGCGTGAGCGTCTTGAACAGGCACAACAACAGCTGAAGTCCTTCTACGACCTCAAGCATCACCAAGTTGATCGCGTCCCTGGATGTGCGGGGGCGTGGCAAGCTCAGGCCTAAGTTCTACGCTCTGTTCCAGGTGATGGAGCGCATTGGCAGCATGGCTTATCGCCTGCAGCTCCCCGCCAGTGCGAAGCTCCACGATGTGTTCCATATCGGTTTGCTGAAAAAGTTCAATGGCGCGACTCCAACAGGCCTAGGGGAGCTGCCCCCAATCCACCATGGCCACGCTTGCCCAGTGCCAGCTCGGGTGCTTCAAGGCCGACTGACACGTGGTTGACAGGAGGTGTTGGTACACTGGCTCGGTCAAACAGCCGCTGACGCCTCCTGGGTTGCCGTCGATGAGTTTCGCTAGCTTTACCCTTTCTTCAAGCTCGAGGATGAGCTTATTCTCTAGGGGGAGAGATGTGATGATTGGTTTGAAGTATACATGGTGCACGCGAAGGCAGGGCACACCGGGTGCGGAGGCGGAAAAGGAGTCTTGATCCTAATCTCGGAGTTGTTAGCCGAATAATAGGAATTAGTTGAGTTATCCTGGGAACAGTGGCGGAGCTAGAGACAAATTGAGGGGGGTGCACTACTTTAAGCGGTACACCGTATTGAGTCTAAGAGGTGCACAAAAGGTAAAAAATGCTAATAACAACTAAAATTTGTTTTTGTACCGGGTTCCTGGGAACCCACAGCCAACACTGTGGCTCCGCCCCTGCTGGGAAGATTAGTTAGCCTCTGTGCTTTATAAATAGAGAGCAGAGAGATTAGGAGTTTTGATTTGTTAGGATTAGTCCCCTCTTGATCGGCTGGGCAGCCACCAGCCTCACGTCGCCGCAGCGCCAAGACGGCGCAGCTGCGTCGCTGAGGTCCAGGCCTCCGGCTGATCACCTCATTCAAATATAGTCTATGTTCGAGCGTGCGTCCGTACCTTGTCTCTTTCTCGACCGGTGACGGTAAGTATGATAATTTTATTTATATTTACTAGTAAATGTGTGTAATGATTAGGATTGGGAAGTGTTTAGTAGAAATAGATTTTACCATGAGAGGTTCTAAAATAGTCAGTTGATTTTGGTTTCAAAATTATGTTTTTATGAATAAGATAACGTGCATAGTTATCCCATGGAGGTTTCAGAATTACTTAGGAAAACCTTAGTCTCAGTCTCTGGAACATGCAAGTTAAATGACAAGTGAGTGGCGTTTTAAACAGATCCATATTAGACATGAGGGATATGGATAATTTTCTCCATTGCTGATTTACTCCTCCTTTCCAATGTATGGTAAGGGACAGAAAAAAAATAACGCAGGAAGATCTGGCATGTTGTGGATATTCTGAGGCAACTTCTCTCTCTAAAATATCCCTATTACAGGTACGCGTCAGCAGCATATTTCTGAAGTGCTTCATGCTGTTTTTTCCTACCCATGTCTAATTTATGCCATTTTATACTGAACAGTGCAAGCATCGGATGGGAAAAGGCCGATGAAGGTACATTGTTACCTAGCTCTTGATTATATGCCAGAGTTGCAGATATTTAAGGTTAGAAATTTTTATATATCGTTTGTTTTCTTATCAATGTTAGAATTATCCAACTCCAGTCTGCAATTATTGAGTCCTTTTAAAAAAATGGAGTATTGAATGGTCATAACCTAGTCTCAATACGCAAAAACCTGAAAGGAGAAAATTGTATAAAGATGTCCGGCTAATTTAAGAGTCATACAGTAGTGGTGCTAAAAATATGGCCTCTCAAACTTGTTTGGACTTTGGAGATCGATGTAATCAGATTTTGTGCAATTTTTAATTGCTGGCAGGAAACCCTTTGTCGGGTTAATTTCTTCTGTGTCATTATAATTTTCACGGTTTGTCAATATGTCATCGGTGTGTCCATGACAAATAGGGGCCATCACAGTCACTAACAATGGCATGTAGGCAATTCTTGAAAATTATAATGGCATGGGACTATTTTTCCCTTTGTCAAAATATATTATGAAGCATTCAATTCTATAGTTGTATTTTGTTTCAGACCTCTTGAACAAATCTATCCTATCAATACTTTTTTCTCTTCTATTATTTTGTTTTAACTAAATTTGAATTGATCTGTCATGTCCTTGTGGGGATAGAAACATCATAGCTTAAATTGTGGTTGTGTTATCATTCTTATGACTGATTACAATAGTTCCTTGCATGGTATAAAATATTATGTGAATGCTATAATAAAATATTTATCAATTTCTTTTGGATACTTGTAGTTAGAAAATGATGGCGACTTCCTCTTCTTACTGGCTGATGTTGCAGCCATTATGATATGATCGGTGTACATTTGTCTTGACTTTATTCAATTAATATGCAATTTTCAATAAGCTTTGGCACATCAATGTTTGGGTTAAAGACCCTTGGAACACAGTCATTGAAAGAGAAACTTTGATGTAATTTGTTGCCTAACCACTGATAACCACTTATGTATATGTTAGTTTGTGTGTTTGTATATTTAGTTGTCTTGTAAGTGTTGATCAAAAATCATAGGATACCAGCGGCCTTATTCTATTGACAACATTTTGTTTTGTGAATTATACCTGTATAAAAAGTTTTAGTTCAAATATTATGTCCTAGATCTAATTATACATATCTGCCTACTATTATTATGCTTCTCTTTAATGAAGTGTTGATGTAATTTGTATTGTTATGTTGCAAGTTAATTTAGGTGAATTGTTCCTATATTCTATATTTGTGTTAATTGGGGATTATCTATACAAGTTTTTCTTAAGAGAGTGAGGGGTTTTGATTTTGATTTTTATACTAGCGTTAGCACGAGTACGATATGGATAGGATCCTAGAAATAGATAACTAATCATAACAGTAAGGAAACTAGAGATGAACAGATCAATTAACCTGAACCTGATATTCTCCATTGTTTGTTCTCAATCTTGAGTACATAGATACACATGATATTCTGTCCGGATAAAACGTGATAAAACGTGGCCTTCCTTGACTTATAGGTTCAAAGTGACTGTTTGCTTGGGACGGTGACATTTGGTTGCAGGACTGACATCCAAGAGATCAAGGAAACGATATCAAAGAGAAAAAATACGAAGTTGAGTACCTAAAAAGTTTAATAGAAGAGGTAATTGTTGTCTATGTTGAAAATAGATCCATGGAATATATAGACACTATTATAAGTATAGTTATTAAGACAGTAATGTGAGGTGCCCAAGGATTGCCTTACCTTTTAAGAAATAATGCATGGCGACAAGTTTGTACACCATAATGACCATGTGAATAGATCATGGTCCTCAAATGATACATTTTCCATTAAAAGATTTCACTATTTTCTGGTCTTCATTTTAATACACATCTACCTCTGCAGATGTTATGATTTGTGTCGTTGACATTTTTAGGTCATGCATATAGCAGCGGTCGTAGAGATCAACTCAATGTCTGTCCCAAGTTTGGAACAATTGCATAAGTCACTTCATTTTAAGGTATTTTTTCTCTTGTCCTTGGGAAGATTAGTGGTTGTCCTTGTCTTGTTCCTTTTATATTTATGGACATGTGTTTCACCTATTAGCTCAATTTCAAAAGTTGTTGCACCAAATGAGATTATGATAATCCATTGCAATGCAAGTATCTTATGGGCATAGGGGTGGCAGTTTGGCTCGTGGCTTGTGAGCCAGCTCGGGCTCGACCAAGATGAGCCTGGCTCGGCTCGCTGTGTCACCGAGACGAACTCAAGCCAAGCCAAAAGTCTTGGTCAGCATTCGAGCCGAGTCTGAGCTCGTTGGCTCGGTCACCGGCACATGGAGCGAATATGCCCCTCTATCTAGTGCATAAAATCATAGATTCTTGTGTAGTGGACAACATCAAATTGTGTATTTACATCATTGTGTGAGCACTAATTGAGCTGTGAACACTGAACAACGGATACATCTCCTCTCCTAAAGGTTGACGCCACCGATGACCTCGACAACCAGTGATCCCTTGCCCACTACTCCCACCGGACACCGCTACTTGTACTTGGTGTTGTCGCTTGATTTTTTGAGAGGAATGAGTCCCCAACGACGTCACTTTCTGATTTACAGGAGCACAACACATTGAAAAAGATTGAAAAAGACAAGTGAACAGTGATACTACCGAGTCGGCTCATGGCTCGGTCAAACCCAAGCTGAGCCAGAATTTTGGCTCTCTAAACCATCCAAGCCGAGCCTGACTCAGCTTACTAAATAGGTGGCTCGACCGAGCCGAGAGCTCGGCTTGGCTCGTTGCCATCCCTATATGGGCACAATTGACACAATTAAATATATTTCTAGATCTATTTGAGTTTTCTTATTTTCTGCCATAGATTTTCAAACACCTAGAGTTTGTCGATGTGGATGAGTCAAAAGATATCAAATCAGGCTACTCCATTATCCATGTAAGCTTCTTTGACACCTGCAAGTAAAAAATATTTTTTCATTTCATTGTGGTTACAATTGTTTGTTAATGAATTATATACATTATCTCCCAATCCATATTTTGAAGACATAAAGCTTACAAAAGCATATTCCTTTAGTGATGATTGAGCAGTCAAAGTGAAGGCTACCTCCATCAAGTGGAAGGAGGGAATGGTATAGCACATTGTTTATCAATCTAAGTGTTTCAGTTACTATGCTTCTACAAAGAGAATCTAATAATTTCCTGTATAATAAGGTGTTAGTGTGTTTTTTGGTTACACTTTGACACACTGTGGCCTGGGAGATCTACTTAACTCCAGTGCAGGTCCAACATTCTTAGAAAAAGTGTTCAAGACGTGCCAATTAGTTTGACCCTACAACTGATAAAGAAATAGAGAGAATAACATTAGTAGCATAGTCAATCGGCTATCGAGCCGATGACTGTGATAAGTATGGAATAATCGTGAACGAGTGCTTCGATCGGTTGTAGGGCCGATGACCATGAGTAGAGCAATCGGGTCGAACGTACCATCGACCGATGAGATGGGCGGTTCACGCATATAGGCCGATGAGCGTCTCCTAATGGTAGATAGGATGTAGCATTGAATTGAAGATAACCTATCGGCTTGTACTCCGATAGAAATAAATAAAATGTATCAGATAACATATCTATATCATGAAAATCATCATAATAAGTAGATCGGACCTAACCAAGGCAGTAGCTAATCACGATGATATTAATAATATGTCAAAGTATCGAGCATGCTTTATTTAGATAAATAGTATATAACATGAAAAAGATACAATAGAAAGAGATGTCAGACCTAACCGATGAAGCCTAAAACTACCACACCTATGTCACATCAATCTAAGAGATTGTTGACACAGAAATATGTCCCCGCGCTTGGGCCAGTTCGACAATCCAAAAACGCGCGGATACTTAGGGACAAGCCTAAGCGTAACACAGCGCTTACGTCACATTCCGACTACCCTTAACAGTGGCAAGGGGGGTGGAGTCACCAGATAATCAGATTGCAAAGAAATAATCCAATTAGCCGAAATATATAGATAAAATAACCCAATCGGTTGAACGGAGCCTGATTGTTTCGGACTGTACCATGTGAAGGGTCACCGAAGAGGGCCTTCGGTGTTTGGTGCGAAGTATGTGCCGAAGGTAACCTTCGGCGTTTGGATTAATCTGGTCGAAGATAGGCTCCGAAGAGATCGCGACGCGAAATCGGCTCCGAACGATAGGGTTTGGTGTGAATTCTTTGGCGTGACAAAATTAAACACAAAGCGCTGGCGTGATGAAGTCCAGTGCAGAGTGTTCTGTTGCAATGAAGTCCGATGTAGAGTGTTCTGGTGCGATGAAGTCCGACGCGGAGCGTCCTGGCGTGACTCCGGCATGAAGCAACCCCCGATGCGAAGTGGCTCCGGTGCGCGGGACTTGATCAGACCAACAACAGCGTGACGGATCCGACACATACAAACGGAGCGAAGACCTACCGAAGGGTGTTCCGACAACCTCCGAAACTAGCTTCCTAACTCCAGAAACCTTCAGCGAAGGGGACTCCGAACGAGAATCCTGCAGCAAAATAAAGATCAAGTGCCAATTCGGCCCGGACACCGAATTACCAAGTGTAGCCGTAGGAAACAGATAGAACGAAGGGTAACAATCTGTTACGTACATTAATGGATGGTTCACAAGCGAGCCAACAAAGTGATAACAATTTGTTATGTAGATTAATGGATGATTCATAGGCGAATCAACAAGGCTTACCACAATTACGGCGTGGCTGACGGAGGTCTTCCGGCGCAAACCCACGAAGCTATACTGAACTAATGCAAAAAGTAGATGAAAGTAAAGGTATGGTTCAAAGCTGGGGCTTTGTGATTGATCTGTGCTCGGGGGGTCCCTATGAACTGGCCTCACCCCTATATTTATAGGGGCTAGACTTGACGTACCTGGCTATAACTCTATCTCTAATCTTCTAAGAGTTCGGCTAGAAATAGTTAAATACTGGATAAGAGATGAAACACATCTGAACTCAACTAATTTGATTCGGACTCTGTTGGCCGGAGTGGGCCTTCGCAGGCCTCACCACAGCCAACCCGTCGGGCTGAAGCTTCTCGCGGGGCTGGCCTCCGAAGGGGCCTTCGGGCCGAAGACAGCCTGTGAAGCAGGCCGCTAAAAGGCCACCGAGGCCCCATGCAGATGGGCCTCTGGCACTTCAGGGCTTCGGCGTGTACCAGGAGTTGCATATTTTCGGCCCAAATTACCGGCAATTAACATTTTGATAATTTTGACCATTAATGCCATTTTTTTCTATTAACACATGCCCTTGCCTTTTAGCAAACTAAGTGAGCTAAAAGCACAATGGGCTAAGAACGATATGCTCCATCGGCCTTTTGACACTTAAAGCACTTTACCACATGCTTGGGAAATACTTTTTCAAATACCTTCCATTCAAAGCTCTTCGAAATCACTCTCCTTATAGAGACTCTAATAAATATGCATTGCCTAGAGCGATTTTAGCTACTTTAAAAAGACCTTCCCAACTGGGCGACCATTTACCAAATTTGGGGCTTTTAGTGCCTAAGGTCAAAATCATCTTCCAAACCAAGTCACCAACTTGTCACAATTTTTCTTTGACTTTTTTGTTGTAGGATCTAGCCATTCTCCTTTTATCTTTTCCTATAGCCTCTAGAGCCCTTAACCTCTTATCGGTCACTTCTTCCAAATTATCCTTCAAAAGAGTTTCATATTCATCGACTGATAAGCCATCTTGCTTAAGAAATCTCAATGAGCCAAGATCTACCTCCACTAGTAGAATGGCTTCTTGTCCATATACTAACTCATATGAACTAAATTTGGTGGCACCATGCTTTGCAACTCTACAAACCCATAATTCCCCAGAAAGCACTTCATGACACCTTTTAGGGAACTCTTTCAATTTTCTTCTTAATGAGCTTAATTACACTTTTATTACTAGACTCGGCCTGACCATTGGTCTGAGCATAGTATGGTGAAGAGTTTATCAACCTAATACCATAAAACTCAGCAAAGTCTCTCACTTCTTTAGCAATAAATGAAGTACCTTGATCTGTAGTGAGAGTTTGGGGAATACTGAATCTATGTATAATGTGCTTCAAGATGAAATCAATTACCTCATTATGAGTCATGTTCTTGAGAGGCACGGCCTCGGTCCACTTGGTGAAATAATTCGTTACCATCAACATGAACTGATGCCGCTTTGAAGAGGGAGGATGAATTTGGCCGATAAAGTCCACGCCCCAACCTCGGAATGACCATGGTTTGGTAATAGGGTTAAGTAGTGATGCAGGAGTGTTGGACCGAAAACGGCGACCAGAGGGGGGTGAATGAGAGCTTTTAAAATTTCAAACTAAAAATAATCTTCTGTTTTAAATCTGTCTTCTGCGGAACAGGCTTCGAACACACCCTTCGAAGTTCTGGTTCGGAGGTATTTCACAGCTCCAAAATCAGGCTTCGCAAGGAGCAAAAGTTCGAAGCCAAGAAGACTTCGCTCCACCACACAACCCCGAAGATTCAGCTCTGCTAAGTCAGTGCAGGCTCCGCACACTAGGTGCCTTCGAGCAGGCTTTGCACTTCACCATTCGCAAGAGCAGACTTCCCTCTACAGACTTCGACCAAATACTCAGCGACAGTAACTGGTGCTAGACTTCGTACTTCAAAGGACTAAACGCACACTGAACAGACTTCGCCGAGGACTTCGACAAGGGAAGAAAACATGCTTCGATCTAAGCCAAGAACAGTGCTTCGCTAGTAATCAGAGAGGTCTAGCCTCCAGTTTACACAGAGCGAACAGACACTGAAAAACACACTTCACACACACAGACCTCACACACTTCTCCAAAAACACTCTAGTGCAATAAACTCAACACAAGAAGAAATGAGAAACTGAGAAATCAAAGCATGCAGTGTGAAGTAAGTATACAAGTTCAAGCAGTAAATAAAAACAGAATCAAAGCTTCATTGCTTGAACAGGGAACACAAAATGAACTCACAGACCGAATACAAGTTATGTGGCGGCTAGCACAGGAGCTCAAAAATGGCTGCTCAAAGTGTTGATGTGACCTAGCTAGCTTCCACTATTTATAGGCACTATTCAGCCCTATGAATAGACTACTTTACTCCTAGGGTTTACACCGGTTTTGTCTCATCAGAACAGGGGGGTACAGTTGGTAGTCTACTTTATTTGGAGGCTTCTTCTGTCAGCTTCGCAGAGGAGACAGCTTCAGCTTTTTGCAGAGCAGACACGATCAGCCTTTGTAGTCTTGGATTCTTCTGAAGCCCCCCTTCGCACGCGAGGGGTGCGGTAGCTTCGGTGAGAAGCCTTGAGCCTGATGGCCTTCGCTTCACCGAAGTCAGCCTTCGATACAATGACGGTTTTGAGCCGAAGCCATCAAAGCCCTTGGGCCTTCGCACAAACACCTCCGGAGTGGACCACCACGACTTCGCAGCTTCTCCCAGCTTGAACTCCATCAGTCCGTGTACCGAAGCCATGCATGGCCGAAGTACCTCAAGTCAGCCTCACTCCGAAGCCCCACCTTCGGAGTACCACCCTTCGAAGTCCCTCCTTCGTCCAAGGCCTCCGCATGAAGCATTCCATGAGCACTTCATCGTAGTGTCTCTCCCCGAGCACACGCCTCGATGAACCTCACCCGGACCATGCTTTCGATGCACCTCAACTTCTGAGACCTTCGTCGGGTATACCTTCGAGTGCCTCCCTCCGGAGCACACTTCGAAAGCTTTGACTCATTGCCGAGGACTTTGTCCACCATAATTCGAAGTCACTCCATTCGGAGTACCCTTCGAAGTGCCTCGCCTCCGAGGACTTCGTCTCGGGGTACCTTCACCCGGAGCCACACTCCGCACTTATTGCCTTATCCTAGCGCACCTCGACCCGAGGTCCGACCTCGACCCCTTTGTAGCCTTCGTGACCAAGCTCCCCGCTTGCCTGGCATCAAGCCTCCCGCTTGACCCAGGTTCACTTGTTGCGACCCGTCCGTCGCCTCCGAAGTCACCTGCGCACCACAGACAAACAGACAAGTGTATCCAGTACCCTGGAGACCTCTCCGGGTAAACCACCTCCGATACATACTCCGGTGTACTGCCCAAAATACCGAACCCTTCGGTACAACCCAGTCACCGTGTACTGTCGGACCCCTCCGACAGGCACACTCTGCTGCAACAGCCGCAACAAAACAGACCCACCGAACCCTTCGGTGAAACAACCTTTGAACCCCTTTGGAGGGGACCCCTTCGAATTAGAGGATAAAATCTGTCAATCACTTATCACAGACCCCGAAACCAACCCTTGGTTTCTCAAGGAGCTAACTGAATATTACCAAACTTTTGACATGCTTCACACCCTCTATAATACTTAAAACAATCCTTAGTCATAATCGGCCAATAAAAACCTACTCTTTTGAGCATCCAACTCATTTTCTGGTCCGACTGATGAGTACCGCAAAGTCCCCCATGAACTTCTCTGGTAGCCACTTTAGATTGATCAGCATTCAAGCACTTTAGAAGTACTACATCAATAGTTCGGCGATATAACACATCGTCAAGCAACACAAATTTAAATTCTTGTCGCCGAACTTTCTGATCAACCCTTTGACTAGGATCTTTTAAATACTAGACGATTGGAATTATCCAATCATCCTTATGGATTCCCGGAGGGTTCGCCAATTATTTCCCTGAAGTGGTGTCTAATCTATTCTTTTCCAAGTGCCCCACCGAGCCCTTCCCATTTCTACCGAGGGTCGGTCAAATCAGTCATGCGGAGCTGATCAGACCAAAGCCATAAGATGGAGGGGTCCGGCATGCGAAGGCCCTAGCGTTCGGAAGGCTTCGGAGTGAGGAGTCTGGTGCGCAGCGTGTCAGTCCGAAGTCCCCGGCCTCAACCGGCATAGAGAGTTCAAGCATCGGCTTTCCTTGTACAAAAAATCTTCCTCTCTTGACTTGATAGCTAGATGCTTGCTGAGCCAAATCATTTGCAATTGAATTGGCTTCTCTAGACACATGAGAAATTTTGAAGTCATCAAAAGTAGCAATTATGTCTAAACACTTATCCAAGTAGCTATTTAGCAAACCATTAAAACATTGAACAGTTTTAGCTACTTGTTGCACAACCAATAGAGAATCACCATATGCATGAACATGTTTAACACCCACGGAACCTAGCAATTCAAGTCCTAGCAATAAAGCTTCATATTCAGCTTGATTATTAGTGGAAGGAAATTCCAAATGGGCTGAGGTCTCAAAGCGTATACCATTAGGTGATATGAGAGCCACTCCAATACCTTGGCCACTCTTGCAAGCTGAACCATCAAAATAAAGTTTCCATGGCACTACCTCAATTAGAGCAACATCGCTACCCCAAGTGATGTTTACATGATGAACAACTATAAAGTTAGTGATGATTTGGCCTTTCATAGCTCTCAAAGGTTCATAAGCCAAATCATATTCAATCAAAGCATAAGCCCACTTTCCGATTCTACCACTTATAATCGGTTTCTGTAACATGTATTTTATGACATCGGTTTTACAAGCAACAATACATGTGCTAGGGAGAAGATAGTGACGTAATTTGGTACATGCATAATAAAGTGATAAACACAAGCGCTCCACAAACACGTACCTTGTCTAGGCGTCCAGCAAGTGATGGCTCAAGAATGTGATGATGTACTCCTTTCCCTCCGAAACAGAATCCCGCTTTTGGTGCTCTTACCACGGGCGATGATGACAAGCACTCTTTAATCTTCTCAAAAGTGCTTTGCTGACTTGCCCCCAAGTGAACTCAGTTTCATTCTTTAGCTGGAGTATGGGGACAAAAGCATCGTTCTTGCCATACAAGTTGGATATAAACCGACGCAAATAGTTCATCTTGCCTAGCAACTTTTGCACATCCCTTATGCATATCGGTGCTTCAAAGTTCTTAATCTTCTCAAGCCTCTTAGGATCAATCTTGATGTCTCTTTCATGAATCATGAATCATAAGAACTTGCCCACCGACACGCCAAAAGCACACTTGAGTGGTTCATCTTTAAGCCATACTGACATATTCTATCAAAAGAAACTCTCAAATCGGCTAAATGGTTCCCCATAGCATCCGATTTGACTACAACATCATCTATATAGACCTCTAGCATAACTCCTAGACAGTCATGAAATATAAAGTTCATAGCACGTTGATATGTAGTGCCAACATTCTTTAAAACAAAAGTCATAACGACCCACTCAAATAAACTGACAAAACCAGGGCATCAAAAGGTTGTCTTGTAGATGTCCTCTTCGGCCATAAAGATTTGATTATAACCAACGTTGCCATCAAGAAAACGTAGTACCTTGTGTCCTGAAGCATCGTTGATCAACATGTCGGCTATCGGCATGGGATACTCGTCCTTCGGAGTGGCCTTGTTCAGATCCCTAAAATCAATACAAACTCTTATTTTGTCGCTCCCCTTCTTATCTACCGGTACAATGTTTGCAACCCATTCATCATACCTGCATGGCCTAATAAATTTAGCCTCGAGTAATCGTTCTATCTCCTCTTTAACCCGGTCATACACGCCCAAATTAAAGCGACGAGGGGGGTGTTTATAAGGCCTAAACCCGGGTTTGATAGGCAACCGATGCTCCACGAGCTCACGACTTAGTCTGGGCATCTCGCTATACTCCCATGCAAAACAATCGACATACGACCGAAGCAACTTTATTACTTCATCCTTTTCAGCAGCTTGTAAATTTTTGTTGACAAAAGTCAGCCTTGGAATACTACCATTGCCTATATCGACCTCTTCAAGAGGATCAGCCGACGCAAAACCTTGACCTATCTTTTCTACTTTGCTAAAATCTTCAATGGCTTCGGCAATACCGTCTTTAGAATACCGATATTTCTCTACACGAGACTTCAGCCAATCAAGATTGCTCTTACTAGTCATGACCACTAGTTTAGAAATAGTTGTGCTACACCAGCCGGCTTTACAGACAAAGGAACAAAACATCCCTCGGATACGCTAATGGAGTCATAATCCGAGAGGTCTCTACCTGACAAATACTCTACCTTATCATGGACGACATCCATAGATACATCGACCAACACAACTTGGGCTGAAGTATTGGCTAGTACAACCTCAACATCATCGTCGTCCAATTGTATCAGGTACTGGTGCAAAGTAGAGGGAATGCATTAATTTGCGTGAATCCAATCACGCCCAAGTAGCACACTGTAGTTACCTTGCACATCGACGATGAAGAACGCTATTGGCAACATCTTGTTGCTCACCATTAACTCTAGAGAAAGTACACCCTTGGCTTCGGAGCTCTCACCATTGAAGCCGTTGAGCATTAGGTTGGTCTTCTTTAAATCCTCTTCACCCTTGCTGAGCTTCTTTAGAAGAGAGTACGACATCAAGTTGACGGTGGCGCCACCATAAACGAGCATCCTAGAGATCGGCTTTCCATCAATGTGCCCCTTGATGTAGAGAGGCTTCAAGTGAAGAGCCATATCCTCGGGCTTCTCGAAAACAACATCTCATGGGTTGAGGCTCAACTGAGCGACCTCGGCCTCGTCTTGCGGTAGCGCAAACTCGGCAGGGAGCATGACGATATTTATGTCCATCGGTTGAGGTACAAGACCCTCGGAGACGGGTGTGTAGTTTTCATCGAGCATGTCGTCATCGTCGTCTCTCAGAATGGGAGACGGGTTGTTCGCCTCAACCGTCTTGGGCTTCCATACTTGCTTCACGATAGGCCGAGTCTCGGAGCCCACATTTTTGGCTTTGTACTACATGAGTCAGCTCGGAGGCACCATGGATAGCCTATGGAAAACGTTCCCCTTCACCGTATCCATCTGCCTCTACCAATAATAGTACTCCGAGGGAGAAAAGGGGTAACAGTATGCTGCGAAGGGTACTCCGGTGGTGAAGTGTAGTCTGGAGCCCACGGGGACTCCGTCTAGTAGTACAACAGAGGCATCAGAGGTTCTAGTGGCTTCGTCCATTAAGAGCCGAACCCGTTGCTTAGAGGAGGGTTCAGACATGTCGAAGGTACTTCAGACCATATCAGCGAAGGGTCCCACTAGACCGAAGGTATGTTCGGCCATTGCGGGTCGAGCAGTGCCTTCGGGGGGTTCGCTTAGAGCAGAGGTGGGTTCGTCCACTGTGGGTCGAGCTCTCCTTCCGGGGGGTTCGTCCAGAGCAGAGGTGGGTTCGTCCATCAAGATCCGAACTCACCCTTCGGAGGGTTTGGCTATCGAGGTCCGAACTCACCCCTCGGGGGGTTCTGCAACTTTGGCCCCTTCGGTTGTTTTGGCACTTTTGGCCGAGTGTCTATTTTCTCAGCCTTCTTCTATTGTTTATTTAACAACATCTGGTATGTTACCCTTGGCTTCTTGCGAGTCCTAGCCGAACAAGACGTATCGATGTTCTTTTTCCACACTCCTACTTTAGTGTTCTTTGGTACGAGTGTGCGTGTGCGGGGTTCTCCAATAACGACCGCTTTTCCCTTAGATGACTCGGCCTATTATGTTTGAATCAATACTTTCTTCTCGTCAAGGTCGATGGTGTTCACAGGAAAGGGGTCTTTCTACAGCTTCATCTTCGGACTAGAATCTATTTTCAATCGTCCTTCCTCTATGACCGATTGAACCTACCGATAGAAAACATTGCAATCGTTAGTATAATGAGAATGCGAGTTATGCCACTTACATTCTTTAGTTCGTCGGCAGTCGGGATGACTTGGCCCTTGGGAAACCTAAGAAGCTGGCTCTTCAAGAGGAAATCAAATATTTTATCACACTTAGTCACATCAAAAGAGTACTTAACCTTGTTGGGCCGACTCTTAGTAGGAGATGGTCGTAGCTCAGAACAAGTGACATGTTTTTTATTAGTGTTTGTAACATCCCAAGATTTAAAAATAAATAAAATAAATAAAATATATTATTCAAAGAATTTCTGGAATTATTTATTAAAGAAAATCCCAAAAGACCCCTATTAAAGCCAAACAGGGAGAATTATTCAGAATTTGGACTTGGAAAATTTATGATATAATATAGAGGCCAAGACATAATTTTAGGATTTTTTACAAATTTTTATCAATAGTGATTCAACCCTAACTCAAATAAATGAATTACTCGATTTATTTTAAATCAGAAAACAATTTAAAATCCTAACGGGCCTCAACCTCCAATTCACTCCGGCCCAGCCTAGTCCAAGCCACGCGTCACTGACAGGTGGGACCGACCTGTCGGCACCGCCTCCCGCCTCTCTCTCCCTCCTGCGCCCCGCCTCGGCCCCACAAGTCAGCCTCCCCCTCCCCTTCGTCCGGTCGCTGACACCCTTGGCCCGGCTGTCGGCCCCCTTCTCTCCGCACTCGCTCACTGACAGGTGGGGGCCACCTATCGGGATCATCTTCCCCGATGGAAAGGGATCCCCTTTCCATCACTAGCGAGCCCCCCACCTTCCAAATCCGCTGCCCCGTGCCCGATCTTGCCAAATTGACCGCCGGATCGCCTTCCCCGATCGTTGGTGATCCCTTTCCACCAAAACCGACGCAGTTTCATCATCTTTGGAAGCTACCCGATGCATTTGGAAAGCCTCGCCGGAGTTGGCAAGGGACCTTCGGGTTTCCCCCTATTCCCTTACCATATTGCGCTGGCAAACCCCCTATTTAAACCCCTCCCCTCGCCGCACTCAGCCCACACCGCCTAAACCCGAGCCGTAGCCCTCCAGAGCGCCACCGCCCGGTTTTTGGTTTCCTCCTCTACATCACCTCCGGCCGCCGCTCACCGCCAGCACAAGCCACCCCTGTCCACGCCACTGCCACCGTCGAGACCGTCATCGACCACCCGTCCTCGGCCACGCCTTCGTTGGTCGAGAGGACCGCCGGATCGCCATCGCCGTCGAGCACCCGATGGTCCTCCCCGTCTACCCCTCGCGACCGGTCACCGTCGGACGCCCATCGTCGCCGCCGCAGGTACGGTTGGAACCACCATCGTCTCCTCTATCCATTTTCGCCTAGATCTAGGGCCTAGCCCCCTCGCCGGTGCCGTCGCCACCGCACCCGAACCCCGCCAGAGCCAAGAACGAAGGGGGTACGTGCCTCCTTAACTCGTGCCGTGCCGGACACGCTCTCAGCCGTCCAATCCATGATGGAGGGCTTAGATTATATCCCGCACGGGTTTAATCTAGGCCATCCATCTGGTCAAAGCGGTATCGAGGCCTCTCAGTCGTCGATCGCTACTTAAAACCCTTGAGAGATCTCGTGCGTCCACGCGTATCGGTTCGGTACCTTTTAATCTGGATCGTCCGTTTTCACTTAACCCCTCTCGCCTCGAGCCTGACCACTGGATCTAGATCCAACGGCTCTAGATCAATCGGTCCACGCGCATAGTGACCCAGTCCACCATGGGCCTAGCTCACCGTGGACCAGAACTCATTTTCTGTTTAAATAAAATTCCAGAAAAATGTTTAAACTTTGAAAATTCATAATTTTCTCATTTTAACTCCAAATTTCACCATTCAAATTTTATTAAATTCAGCATTTTATTCTCTACATATTAATGCCATAAAAACAGTATGTTACTGTTGCCAAAAATATTATTATTAATTAAACAAATAAAACCCCTTAGGGATAAAATGATAAAATCAGAAAATGAATTGGGAAAAGCCTTAAAAATTAATCTTTCATGTTTTTCACATAACTTCAGAATAATATTTCACCCAATAAAACCCCTAAAACTTGTATGATTATTATTTTGTGAGATTTACTTGTTTATTGAATGCTATGTTTATTTTTCTGTATCGAGAAGACTACGAGTTCGTCGAGGAGTCGGAGTATTTCCCCGAGGTTCCACCTTCTCCCTTTGCTGATCAAGGCAAGTCACAACCCCCATTTTGATCATCATTGAGCCCATGTTTTAATAAAATTATCGCTATAACTCATAGGATAATATTGCATTAGTCTAATCTCAAGCCCTACACTATATTTATTAGGTCCTCGTCCTTGTGTGCAAACCTAAGCCATGCTTATTGTGCCTTAACTCCTTGTCACTCTACAAATATTATATTAGCTAGTGCCCAATGTACCGGCACAACTGCTATAGGATAAAAGAATGAGTCATAGATAGCTGGATTCTACTATATGTATTTCCCCGTTATTCTCGTCTCTGGAATTTGTTGGAGTTGGCTATGTTATAAGTATGGTGGGTTCCGGGTGCAAGCTAGGGCATTGGTTGGTCGCACCCGGGGCACTATAAGGACTGGTCTGCGGGATCTGTTGCAAAGCACTTCCGTATTAACCACAAGTCTAATGGGTAAGTCCTAACTGAAAGTATGGAACAATCTGACTCGATGCACCATAGTGGAGGGGACAAGGGGCAACCTGCGGGTGACATGTACCGACGTGGATCAAGGGGGGTATGGTGTTGGCTCGACGTGTCGGGGCACCATATGAAACCCATAAGAGGGTGCTGTCAGGTCGAGGAGGACCATATGGAAGGTTTTGGCACGAGTTCCTGTGGTATGGGTCATCTCGTTACACTTTGGTGTAAGTGATGAGTGCGTGCCTTGTGGGTACAGTGGTACACCTCTGATCAGAGTATTCAATCTTTTCGAAAAGCCGAGCCCACGGTCAAGGGCGGGTTGTGTGACTACTCGTAGTTAGTTTACAATTGTTTGAATGGTTGAGTTATTCATGGCATATAAGGACTGTTGAGCGAGGTGGGGCTGACTGTACTCCTCGAGTTAGAAGATGATGATGCATACACATGTTTACGTTTCAGTACTAATAAATTGATCACATTTTATTGCTTTACAAATTATGCTCTTTCGCAAAATTAGCCATTATCTCCCTTGTTATTACCCTGCATTATATTTGCATTCGGTGGCTTGCTGAGTACGTTTGTACTCACCCCCGTTGACTTACACCACCAGAGCCCGTCTACTACGAGGAGGATGAAGGTCTGGAGTAGCAACCTCGTCAAGGCGAGACTGGAAGGAGGCCTTCATCTAGGACCCTTTGTTTTATTAGTTTCTCTTCATCTTTATTCACTTTTGTACTAATACGGTCTACGAACCGTGAATGATTGCTCGTATTGTACGTGGTCGCATGATGAACGTCTTGTTTTTATTGACTTTCTATGGAATTTCAATAAAGGTCCTGATTTATTAAATCGGGGCGTGATAGTGTTCCAGGCCCATTCGGCCGCATACATATCGGCTGAATCGTCCTCTTCCTCCGACTCTCCCTCGTCGGAGTGTTCCATGATGTGAACTTCAGCTTGAGGTTTGTTAAATGTTTTAATGAATTTTTTATCTTTGGTTCGGCCCTCTTGGATTAGAGCCTGTTGTAGGACCTTGCTGACCTCTAAAAACTTTTGGTTGTCTAGCCTCTCTTTAATTTCAGGACGCAATCCGTTAAAATCTAGATCCGCCAAATATCTTTTTGAAATATTGAGACTAAAACATCGGTTCCTGGTGTCCCTAAAGCGTTTGACGTACTCAGCGACACTCTCACTAGATTTCTATTTGACCGATGTCAAGTGTGAAAGCCTAAGTTCTGTCTCGCCTGTATAAAAATAGTCATGAAACTTCTGTTCTAATTAGGCCCATGTTTGGATGGAGTTCGGCGGTAGTGCCGAAAACCAAGTGAAAGCGGTGCTGGATGGCGAAAGAAAAACAGTCTAACTTTTAGCGCGTCCGACCCACTAGCTTCTCCATACTGTGCTAAGAATTGGTAGACATGCTCTAGTGTGGTATTGTTACCCTCACCATCGAATTTGGTGAATTCAGGGACTCTATAGCCGCGGGGGTAGGGTATTGTATCAAAATGGTCAGGGTACGACTTCCAGTAAATTCGAGCCTGATCCCAAGGCGTGAAGCCAGTACACACTCTAAATAGCACGCGAATCTGCTCCTCAATGTCATCCTGGCCTCCTACCTATGCGTGTCTCTCATGTGGCGGCACGACACATGGTGGTATGTCGGCGTGTCGGCCGTAGGGCTCCTCCAATAATGCTGGCTCAGGGTATATGACGTGCTCGGGTCTATGCGAGTGCGTAGGAGCGTGTGGCGTGGGCAGCACGGGAAAAACTAGCGCAGGTGTAGGTGGAGGTGGTGCATAATAAGAAGGGCTAGCATGGTCGTAAGTGTAGTGACTGGTCTCGACCATAGAAGTCGAGGCCGGAGACACGATAGCTTTGCATGTACTACCATCGGTTCTGCTGTAAATGCGATTTGCTGGGGGTATGCTAGCGATTGGAGTTGGAGGAATGACCTCGGTAAAGTCGAACCTTTAAACATTGCCTCTACTTGAGAGCTAACTACAAAATCCAAACGGTTTGCTAGCGAAGTGCTAACGGCTTGATCTACAAATGTGGCTATCTTTTACTAAATTTCTAAGGAAGATAAAGGAGGTGACATTGGTGTTACCTGAGCCTGGGCGAGGCCGGGGATGTTTACGTCACGCTTGATGAAGCCCACACGTGTCTTGATGTAACTCCTAAGCATGAGATCTTGAAGCTCTTTCATCTTCGCCTCGATCTTTGCCCCACCTTCCTTGGGAATATCTGCAAGGGTGGGCATCATGATGTTGTGTTTGTCGATCTCTGCGCCCCCAATGGGATCCATCGGTGTTGTAGACATAGTAGACGTCGTAGAGGTACTTGCAGCTGATGTAGATGTACTTGTCATGTTGGCGTAGTGTTTCCCCTACGGAGTCGCCAAAAAGTGTGTTGACACAGAAACATGTCCCCACACTTGGGGCAGTTTGACGATCCAGAAACGCGCGGATAGTTATGGACAAGCCTAAGCGTAACACGGTGTTGACATCGCGTTACGACTACCCTTAACAGTGGCAAGGGGGTGGAGTCGCTAGGTAATCAGATTGCAAAGAAATAATCTAATTAGCCAAAATATATAGATAAAACAACCCAATCGGGCGAACAGAGCTTGATTATTTCGGAGTGTACCGTGCGAAGGGTCACCGAAGAGGGCCTTCGGTGTCTCGTGCGAAGTATGCGCTGAAGGTAACCTTCAGAGTTCGGATTAATCTGGTCAAAGACAGGCTCTGACCAGATCACTGCGCGAAATCGCCTCCGAACGACAAGGTTCGGTGTGAAGCCTTTGGCATGACAAAATCCAATGCAGAGCACTAGTGTGATGAATTCTGGTGCGGAGTGTTCTGGTATGACGAAGTCCTATGTAGAATGTTCTGGTGTGATGAAGTCCGACGTGGAGCATTCTGGCATGACTCCGGCACGAAGCAACCCCCGATGCAAAGTGGCTCCGGTGCACGGGACTTGATCAGACCGACAACAGCATGACGGATCCGGCACAGATGGATAGGGCGAAGACCTACCGAAGGGTGTTCCAGTAGCCTCCGAAAGTAGCTTCCTAACTCTGAAAACCTTATGGCGAAGGGGGCTCCGAACATGAATCCTACAGCAAAACGAAGATCAAGTGCCAATTCGGCCTAGAGACCGAATTACCAAGTGTAGCTGTAGGAAATAGATAGAACAAAGGGTAACAATCTGTTATGTAGATTAACGGATGGTTTACAAGCGAGCCAACAAGGTGATAGCAATCTATTACGTAGATTAACTGATGATTCATAGGCGAATTAACAAGGCTTACCACAATTACGGCGTGGCCGATGGAGGGCTTCTAGTGCAAACCCACGAAGCTATATTGAACTAATGAGAAAAGTAGATGAATGTAAAGGTACGGTTCAAAGCTAGGGCTTTGTGATTGATCTGTGTTCGGGAGGTCCCTATGAACCGGCCTCACCCCTATATTTGTAGGGGCTAGACTTGACGTACCTGGCTACAACTCTATCTCTAATTTGCTAAGAGTTCAGCCAGAAACAGATAAATACTGGATAAGAGATAAAACACAACTGAACTTAACTAATTTGATTTGGACTCTACTGGCCGGAGTGGGCCTTCGTAGGCCTCGCCACAGCCAACCCGTCGGGCCGAAGCTTCTCGTGGGGCTGGCCTCCGAAGGGTCTTTCAGGCCGAAGATAGCCTGCAAAGCAGGCAACTAAAAGGCCTCCGAGGCCCCATGCAGATGGGCCTCTAGCACTTCAAGGCTTCGACCTATACCAGGAGTTGTATATTTTCGGCCCAAATTACCGACAATTAACATTTTGATAATTCTGACAATTAATGCCATTTTTTCTATCAATAGAGATCAATATGATGTAGCCTTAGACCTAGCCAATACACCGCAATAAACCGGTGATCGTACTGTTTCAGTTAATGTCTTCAAGAGATCAAATTGATGCAGCCATGAATACACTGACCTAGTCGATACGATCGTTGGGGATGGTGGGACTCACCTCTTCGCTAGAGATCAGAACGATGCAGCCTA
Source organism: Zizania palustris (assembly GCA_019279435.1). Classification (NCBI taxonomy): domain Eukaryota; kingdom Viridiplantae; phylum Streptophyta; class Magnoliopsida; order Poales; family Poaceae; genus Zizania; species Zizania palustris. Next base: position 81,566,822 of record JAAALK010000289.1, on the reverse strand, counting down.
GCTCTGAGTGCCAAATCTCGTCGGGATTAACCGTGGGGAACCAAGGATGGCGATGTGCCGAGTAGTTGTTTGACAGGGTTGTGTGTTTACCTAGCTAATTAGATACATATTTATAGTCCGGAGACTTGCCATCCAAGTATTCTACCCTAACCAATCTTGGATAGTCTTTATCTTCTCATCATCTTTATCTCCATCGACTGCTTCATCCGATCATGTTGTAACAGCATGGATGAGTTTCTTTGACCATATGTTGACCATGTAGCGTCCTTGGTGGGCTTGGGTTTATCAAATCTTGACGTCTGTCAAGCCCAAGAATAATACCTTCCCGAACTCTTTGTGCATTAAGTCCCTGTCCTAGGAAAAGGCAGGGTACACAATAACAATTAGATACAACAGGATTCCACACGGATTAAAAGTAATTACACATAGTCGTATACATGGCTTAAACAGCCTGAACAGATATTACTAAGCAAAACACAAGCAGTTGATAACGGCCTTTTCCCCACAAGCGCTCGAGTGCAGCCAAGCCTCAAGCCTCCTCTTTGTCTTCATCTGTGTAGATCCCTTCAACTTCTGGAGAGGTTTGAAATAGTAGGCTGAGTACATTGGTACTCAACAAGCCACCCAAAGTGATGCAAAATAATTCAATGGAACAACAAGGATGGCATAATAGGGTTCATTTGTGTAAAGATGATTTTTAGTTAAAACAATTGTAAAACATCTACAAGTAATAAAGACTGCTATGAACAAGTTATATTCCAAGCAGTGCACCCGCACTAGCAGGTTACCACCACCTGCAGAATGCTTAGATCCCATCCCAACCATCATACCATAATTAAAGTGGAAGGTTATTCTAACTGTGAAAACATCACTTTGCCCGCCCTTGACCGTGGGCTCGGCTATTCGAATAGATTTTAACTCTGATCAGAGGTGTACAACTTTACCCACAAGGCACAGACTCAGTTAATGTCAGGATACCACCATGGTACCCTGACCCAAGCCCATGCCAAGGCCCATCGTATCCCATACAAACATACAAACACCCGCTAAGGTTTCACTTCTCGTAGGGCAAACCCTAGTCGAGTAAGCCCCCTCTTGCGCCAAGTGACATTACTCTAAGTCAGGTCGTACCCATTAGACTTGTGGTAGTACGAAAATGCATTGCAACAGTAGCCACGGACCGGTCCTTAATTGCCATGGGTGCGACATCCCAAATTACTAGTGTTGGACCGGAAACGGCGACCAGAGGGGGGGTGAATGGGAGCTTTTAAAATTTCTGGCTAAAAACTTAGCCTTCGGATCTGTTCAGTCTTCTGCGGAACAGGCTTCGAACACAGCCTTCGAAGGTCTGGTTCGGAGGTACTTCGACACCTTCGAACACAGGCTTCGGAGAGGCAAAAGTTCGAAGTCAAGAAGACTTCGCTCCACTCACAACCCTCGAAAACCAACTCTGCTAAGTCAGTGCAGGCTCCGCACACGAGGTGCTTTGAGCAGGCTTCGCACTTCACCCTTCGCAAGAGTGGACAGCCCTCTGAGGACTTCGACCAAGTACTTGGCGACAGCAACTGGTGCTGGGCTTCGTACGCGAAGGTCTACACGCACACACAACGGACCACGCTAAGGGCTTCGACACAAGAAGCACTACGGGAAAAGATCAGGGCTTCGCTAGTAAGCAGCGAGGTCTTGCCTCGTGTTACACAGAGCGACAGCACACTGACAAAACACACCTCGCACGAAAAACAACCTTCGCCTCAACAGGCTTCGGTGCACTAAACTAGCGAAGTATGTAGATCGAGCTCAAGCAACAAGCACAAGGCAAACAGGGCTTCGCCGCTTGAACAAGGAACACTGAAAATGAACTCAGGATGTATTCAATCGAAGTGTGGCTACAGGAGCTCAACAGTAAATGCTCAAAGTGTTAAATGTTACCTACCGAGCCCCCATATTTATAGCCCACGGCTTCATCCTAAGGAAGTGACTACTTTACCCCTAGGGTTTACATCCATTTTGTCTCTACAGAACTAAGGGGTACAAAAGGTAGTCCACCTTTATTTTGGAGGCTTCTCTGTCAGCTGCAGAGGGGACAGTGTCAGCCTTTTTCAGAACAGACAGTGTCAGCCTTTACAGTGTTGACTTCTGGAACCTCCCTTCGCACGCGAGGGGTGCGGAAGCTTCGGCGAGAAGCCTGCAGCCTGTTGGCCTTCGCTCCGCCGAAGAAGACCTTCGATACAGTGACGGTTTTGAGCCGAAGCCGTCAAAGCCCTTGGGCCTTCGCACCACCACCTCCGGAGTGGATCACCACGGCTTCGCAGCTACTCCGAGCTCGAACACCGTTCGTCCGTGTACCGAAGCCATGCATGGCCGAAGCACCTCAAGTCATCCTCACTCCGGAGCTAGCCTCGCTCCGAAGTCCTTCACACTCCGAAGCCCTACCTTCGGAGTACCACCCTTCGAAGTCCCTCCTTCGTCCAAGGCCTCCGCATGAAGCATTCCATGAGCACTTCGTCGCAGTGTCTTACTCCGAGCACACTCCTCGACGAGCCTCACCCGGACCATGCCTTCGATGCGCCTCGACTTCTGAGACCTTCGTCGGGCCACCTTCGAGTGTCTCCCTCCGGAGCACACTTCGAACTCCTTGCCTCCGCAGAGGACTTGGTCCACCAACTCCGAAGTCACTCCTTTCGGAGTACCTTCGAAGTGCCTCACTTCCGAGGACTTTGTCTCGGAGTACCTTCAGCCGGAGCCACGCTCCGCACTCTCTGCCTTCACCTGGCACGCCTCGACCCGAGGACCGACCCGGACCACCTTCGCAGCCACCGTGACGGAGCTCCCCGCTCCCTTGGCATCAAACCACCCGCTTGATCCAAGTTCACCTGGCTCGAACCCTGTCCGTCGCCTCCGAAGTCCCTGCGCACCACCGACAAGCAAACAAGTGTATCCAGTACTCCGGAGACCTCTCCGGGTTAGCAACCTTCGGCACACACTCCGGTGTACCGCCCAAAGTACCGAAGCCTTCGGTACGAACCCAGTCATCGCGTACTGCCGGACCCCTCCGACAAGTACACTCCGCTGCAACAGCTGCAGCAACCACACACCGAACACCCTTCGGTGACACACCTCCGAACACCCTTCGGAGGACCACCTCCGAAGCCCCTCCGGAGGTACCCTTCGAACAGAGGGTAAAATCCAGTCAATCACTCATCACAAAACACCGAAACCACCCTTGGTTTCTCAATCTCCCCCTTGATGAGTGCATTGACAACCAAATTGAAGTTCAAGAAAATGTAAAAATTTTCAGCACACAAGTGACCATAAAAACTCAAAAGGAGCCAAAGCATGTCACTTGAAAAAAGAAATTTTCTCCCCCTTTGTAAAAAGAGTAAAAGCCCCTTCGGCAAAACTCCCTTTGGATAAAAAACTCCCCCTGAGTTTGAGCAAATTTTTCTCCCCCTTTATGTCAAAAATCTCTCCCCCTTTAGAAATAATGCCTTCTTGCAGCAGAAAACATAGCAAAATCTCTCCCCCTTTGGCAATGCAAGCATCAAGGAGCATTCAAAAGATGCAAAGCTTTGAAATGAATAGAATTGCAAAGACATATAATGCAAAAATATGCCAAAATTAACACAAATGATCACGTGCTCAGCTCAAGTTAACAATCTGTGAATCAAGATGATGGCATGTGATTTTGTCATTTTGAAGTGAAAGCATCACCACTTAATCACAGTAGCTAGACATGAAAGGCAAGGACTGCGCAAAGCTAACAAATTCTACCCTAGACAGACAAGTCTTGTTCAAAAGGAGCTGTGAAAGCAAACTTGATGATCAATTAACTTTGTTGTTCTTTTTCTTAAGGCCAGGGGTTATTTGTTTGTCCACCTTATACTTTCCAATCAGGCCAAGCCTAGGCATGAAAGCCATCTGAAGCTTAAGGCGGTGATTTTGGCATACACTACACTATTCCAGTTCAGACCAAAGTGCAATGGTAAGCAGTCTAGAATAGAGTAGTGCGACAAACAAACCCTCCTGGATCTTTTCATTGAAACCAGGCAAATCATGAATTTTTGATGTTGAAGAATTAAATTTTTGATGTGTATCCATGACTAAAGAACACAATTTTCAAGTTGCATATTTTAGCATCCAAGGAACAGTGTCTTGCTGTCAAGTAGATAAAAGATAGCTAAAAGCAGTCCTGCCTAATCAAGCTAGATACAAGATTGTGTGATGAGCAAATTTTGATTTTTAGAAAATAAAACATCATGCACAATCAATGTTCCAGACATATTTCATAGAGCTGAGCTGACATGATTTCTTTGAATTAAAAGCAGGCATATAATAGCAAAAGATGTAAGTGCAATTCCACACATAATGAGCATATGCAAGACAATTAAAATCAGCTCCTCCTTACAAAATGCCGTAAGGGTGACAAATGCCAAGTTCCCCACGCAAGTAAGCAAATCGAGAAGCATCGAGGGGTTTTGTAAAAATATCGGCAAGCTGGTGTTGGGTATCAACATATTGAAGTTCAATATCACCCTTCTCATTGTGATCTCTGAGAAAATGATACCGTACATCAATGTGTTTGGTTCTGGAGTGCTGAACCGGGTTGTTTGCAATACAAATGGCACTAGTGTTATCACAGAAAAGTGGAACACTCTTATAATCTAACCCGAAATCCCGCAAAGTGGAAACCATCCACAAAATCTGAGAGCAACAGCTAGCTGCAGCAACATATTCGGCCTCGGCCGTCGATTGTGCAACACTAGACTGTTTGCGGGAAGACCAGCAAACCAGAGACGTACCCAGAAAATGACAAGTACCAGAGGTACTCTTCCTATCAATTCTACACCCAGCAAAATCCGCATCTGAATAACCTCTAAGACATAAAGATGAAGACGATGAATACCATATGCCAAATTCAAGGGTGTGTTTGAGATACCTTAAGATGCGCTTTACCGCTTGGCGGTGCGAAGCTCGTGGTGAAGCCTGAAAACGAGCGCACAGACATACTGCGAAGTGTATGTCCGGCCTCGTGGCAGTCAAGTAGAGGAGGGAGCCGATCATGCTCCGAAACTCCTTCTGATCTACGGCTTCTCCATCTTCGTCAGGATCCAATGCTACAGATGTAGCCATTGGAGTGGCGAGGGGCTTCGCATCGGACATGTCGAACTTCTTGAGCAGGTCCTTGGTGTACTTTGTCTGGTGGACAAAGGTACCTTGTTTGCTTTGCTTGATTTGCAAACCAAGGAAAAAGGTGAGTTCACCCATCATCGACATTTCAAATTCCCTGCTCATGGTATCTGCAAACTCGGCAACTAAAGCATGAGAAGAGCCACCAAAGATGATATCATCCACATAAATCTGCACTAGGAGGAAATCTTTGCCATGCTTGAGAGTAAACAAAGTTTTATCAACAGAGCCCATCAAATACCCTCGCTCAAGCAGAAAAGACTTAAGTCTATCATACCACGCCCGAGGGGCCTGCTTGAGTCCATAAAGAGCCTTATGAAGTTTAAGGACTTTATGTGGGTACTTGGGGTTTTCAAAACCAGGGGGTTGTTTTACATAAACATCTTCACCTATGAAGCCATTAAGAAAAGCACTTTTGACATCCATTTGATAGAGTTTGAATCCCCGGGATGTCGCAAAGGCAAGCAAAATCCTAATGGCCTCAAGGCGAGCAACAGGTGCAAAAGTTTCAGTAAAATCAATCCCTTCTAGTTGAGAAAAGCCCTGAGCTACTAGTCTAGCCTTATTTCTAACAATTGTTCCATCCTCCCCTTGTTTATTTTTGAAAATCCATTTTGTTCCAATGAAATGAACATTTGGTGGAGGATCAACTAAAGTCCAGACTTGGTTTCTTTCAAAATTCTCAAGCTCTTCATGCATGGCATTGATCCAACTAGAATCAGAAAGTGCATGACTAACATCTAAAGGCTCGAAAGAAGCAACAAAAGCAGCATTAGTAAAATGAGCGTGAGAACGTGTTACCCTTTGATCAAGCTCACCAATGATCTGCTCGGGAGGGTGCATCCTTTGGACATGATGTGGAGCCTCGCGGCGGGATGCAGTCTCCCCCTCAACTTGTGCGTTGGAGTGGTCCAAGATGACCGATGTTGAGGTAGTCGCTTCGGGACCTCGTGCCGAAGTAGTAGAAGCGGGGTCAGCTTCGGGGGTTGACGTCGAGGGTAGTAGGGGTTCATCCTCGAATTCTCCGGGATCTTCGTCTTCGAATAAGGTCTGTTCCATGTCGTGTTCATTTGCCTGTTCAAAAGCAGAACTAACAGAGGGGGTTGATTCATCAAAAGTCACATCACATGACTCGATGACAGTGTTAGTTTCCAAGTTATAAACACGATAAGAATGACCATGAGTAGTATAACCCAAAAAGATCCCGTCAGAAGATCGCGACTCAAATTTATCCAAGTTACCACGTTTTAGGATAAAGCAGCGACAGCCAAAAACTCGAAGATGAGTAACCTTGGGCTGTCTCCCAAAACGCAGCTCATAAGATGTCAAATTTAAAATTGAGCGCAAGAAAATTCGGTTTGAGATGTAACAAGCAGTGTTCATGGCCTCAGCCCAGAATTTTCTAGGAGTCCTATGCTCATCAAGCATCGTCCTAGCCATCTCAACCAAAGTGCGGTTCTTCCTCTCAACAACACCATTCTGTTGAGGAACCCGCGGAGCAGAGAATTGATGTTCTATGCCATGCTCCATGCAAAAGTCAACAAAGAGACTATTTTTGAACTCGGTGCCATTATCGCTTCGAATGAATTTTAATGCACCAGGGAGTTCAGTGAAAAGTCTCAAAGCCAAGCTCCGAAAGTGTGAAAACACTTCATCCTTGCTGGCAAGAAAGAAGACCCAAGAGTAGCGAGAGAAATCGTCGACAATAACAAGTACATACCACTTGCCGCCTAAAGAACTAACCCGAGAGGGACCTACAGTGTCCATATGGAGAAGTTCTCCGGGCTGTTCAGTCATCACAATGGTGACTGGCGAATGCGAAGCGGCAATCATTTTACCATGTCGACAAGGAGCGCAAACTAAATTCTTCTCAAACTTGAGCTTGGGCAATCCTCGGATCAGCCCTAGGGCGCTCAGACGAGCGAGCAACTCAAAGCTCATATGCCCTAGTCTCCTATGCCACTTCCAAAGCTCAGAAGTCGAATGAGCAACAAGACAATGAGAAGAACCAGATGACTCTGAAAAATCAGCTCCAAAAACTCTCCCTACCCTAAAGATCTTACACACCACAACGCCATCAGAGTTGAGCACTTGCGAAGTATCGCGATGAAATCGCACTTCGAAGCCCTCATCAAGCAACTGAGATACAGACAGCAAATTGTATCCCAGGTTTTCAACCAAAGCAACATCTTTGAGAGTGAAGTTCGAGTTAATTCTTACCACACCTTTACCTTTCACTCTACTCCTTCGATTGTTTCCGAAGGTGATATGTTCCCTTTGCTTGGTTGTGGTGAGGCTGGAGAACCAATTTGCATCTCCGGTCATGTGGCGCGAACAACCGGAGTCCATGATCCACGTGCCCTCCAAGCCTCGACCTGTCGCCTACACATGATAAGAACGCCTCGATCGCTCAGTGCTGGGGTGAGTGAAATAATGGCGAGGCATCCAGCACTGAGTGACACGAGTAGTAGGCACAGTAAAAGTAGACGGTCTACGCACATAATAATCAGAATGATGCAAAGTGCGAGGTCTACCTACATGCAAAGAACGCAAAGCATGTCGAGGTCTCCTACTCTGACGAGGTACAAAGCTACTCGCCCGAGGTCTACCACCATATGGAACATGGTGAACACCTCGAGGAGCAAAACCTCTCCGAGAAGCACGAGGAGCCTCGAAAACAGGACGAGAGTAATACTCAGACTCATGCATACCTAAAGATGGGTAATGCATGTCCTGATAGCTCATCGCCTGTGCACGTCGCTCATCCTTGATGCGACGGAAACAGAAACCAATCAAATGACCCGCCCGCTGACAATAAGAACAGTGAAACACTCTCCTGGGGGCATTCTCATGGGTCACAGGAGCAATTCTCACAGGCTCCTTTGGTTTCTTCTGTGTGGTTTTCTTGGGAGGATTTTTCTTGGTAGGAGGTGTGGTTTTCATTGGTGGATGGGTAGGCTTTTTGGCTGGAGGGGTGTCCAACAGAGCTCTCTCTTTCTCTAGGGTGGTGGGAGAGGTGAAAACAGTTTTGGTCTTACTGTCTGAAGCTATCCTCTCAAAACCCAAACCTAGAGCTACCCCGGCTCTGTCAGCACACAACTTGGTCTTGGCCAAGAGCAAATCCATCCTACCCTTCCCTTCAGTGCATTTATTCACCACAGAAAGAAGGTATTCATTTTCAGACATGAGATTTTCAGCTCGCTCTCTGACAGTGCCTAGCTGGTCCTTAAGGGTAATGCATGTGTCACACACAGGCTGCACATCCTTAGAACTACCGGCCCTCTCCAATCTAGCCTCCAAATCATGAACATGCTTATCACGTAAATTAATGCTATCGCGTAATAAAGAGCAGTTCATGCAATCAACATCATGAGGTCTAGAATCCACCTCCAAAAGCTGCTTCTGTGCAGTCTCAAGCTCAGAAAGAGTTTGAGCATGAACAGAACGCAACTGAGCAAGCTCACTCATGACAACAGAACATGATTCACATTCAGCATCATCAAACTTAGACTTAAGCATGGCATATTCAGTAGAAACATTTTCTAGCCTAAGTCTAAGGTCTTTTCTTTCTCTAGCGGCTTGCACAAGTAATCTATCCTGACCAAGCACAACCTCATTCAGCTCATCTAATTTAATTAGAAGCTGGTCAGAAGATAGGTTTACCTCAGATGAGTCAAGCTCATCGCCGCTGTGATCGCTGTCGGCCATGAAGCAAAGGCCGGTGAAGTCACGTCCCTTCTTGTCCTTCTTGTCCTCCTTCCTTGGGGACTCCTCCTCCTCAGAGCTCGACTCCTCAGTTGAGGATGTGTCGATGTCGCTGAGAGCAGCAACAAAAGCTCTGGAAGCGGCCTTGGCTACTTTCTTAGCCATCTTGCCGCGCTTGCCCTTCACAAAGGGCTTCCTCTCCTTTTTGTGGTATTTGGGGCGGTCACTCTCATCTCTCTTTTTGATCTTGGGGCAATTAGCCTTGATGTGAGAAGTGTCGCCACATTCATAGCAACCACTAAAACCACTTCTCCTCTGATCCCGTCTCTCATGATGAAAGCGGGTGAACCTCCGGGCAATGAGAGCAAGCTCGTCATCTGCTAGAGTATCCACCTGCTCCTTTGTGACGGAGACCAGGGAGGACAAAGCAAAACCATCTGCAAGAACACAAGTGCCTGATGTGCTTGGTTCTGCAGTGGTGCCACGGCTAGTGCTAGAAACCAATGCCAATGGCTGTGGCAAAGAGCTTCTGTGCACTGCAAGAGATGCCTTGGCAATCTCTGTGGACTTCAGCTTGCTAAAGAGTTCATCACAGGTTAGAGTGTCATAGCCTGTGGACTCCTCAATGCTGGATATCTTCACCTCCCATATGCTACGGTCAAGAGCATAGAGAAGCTTGATAGCCCTATCATGATCACTGTAAGCAAGCGTCCCGTTGGATCGCAAGTTACTCACTATAGCATCAAAGCGCGAAAACATGGCATCTATAGATTCACCAGGTGCCTGCACAAACAGCTGATACTGTTGGTTGTAGGTGCTTTGGCGCCTGGCCTTAATCTGAGTAGAGCCCTCATGATAAATAGTGAGCGTTGTCCAAATTTCCCTAGCAGTCCTAAGGTGCTGCACCCTATCAAACTCACTCCGACTCAAACCAATGAACAGTATGTTTCTTGCCTTCGAGTTGGCAATATATTGATCTTTTTCAGTTTGAGTGGTGCGGGTATCAGGGATGGAGTATTGTGAGTCCACAATCTCCCAAATTGCATTTCCTTGGCTTAACAAGTAAGCCTCCATGCGCACCTTCCAGTATGCAAAATCTGTCCCATCGAACAGAGGAATTTTACTGCCTCTATCCATGTCGCCAACAGATCACAAAACCGGTTAAGGTCAACAGGTGATCTTAACCTGCTCTGATACCAATTGTTGGACCGGAAACGGCGACCAGAGGGGGGGTGAATGGGAGCTTTTAAAATTTCTGGCTAAAAACTTAGCCTTCGGATCTGTTCAGTCTTCTGCGGAACAGGCTTCGAACACAGCCTTCGAAGGTCTGGTTCGGAGGTACTTCGACACCTTCGAACACAGGCTTCGGAGAGGCAAAAGTTCGAAGTCAAGAAGACTTCGCTCCACTCACAACCCTCGAAAACCAACTCTGCTAAGTCAGTGCAGGCTCCGCACACGAGGTGCTTTGAGCAGGCTTCGCACTTCACCCTTCGCAAGAGTGGACAGCCCTCTGAGGACTTCGACCAAGTACTTGGCGACAGCAACTGGTGCTGGGCTTCGTACGCGAAGGTCTACACGCACACACAACGGACCACGCTAAGGGCTTCGACACAAGAAGCACTACGGGAAAAGATCAGGGCTTCGCTAGTAAGCAGCGAGGTCTTGCCTCGTGTTACACAGAGCGACAGCACACTGACAAAACACACCTCGCACGAAAAACAACCTTCGCCTCAACAGGCTTCGGTGCACTAAACTAGCGAAGTATGTAGATCGAGCTCAAGCAACAAGCACAAGGCAAACAGGGCTTCGCCGCTTGAACAAGGAACACTGAAAATGAACTCAGGATGTATTCAATCGAAGTGTGGCTACAGGAGCTCAACAGTAAATGCTCAAAGTGTTAAATGTTACCTACCGAGCCCCCATATTTATAGCCCACGGCTTCATCCTAAGGAAGTGACTACTTTACCCCTAGGGTTTACATCCATTTTGTCTCTACAGAACTAAGGGGTACAAAAGGTAGTCCACCTTTATTTTGGAGGCTTCTCTGTCAGCTGCAGAGGGGACAGTGTCAGCCTTTTTCAGAACAGACAGTGTCAGCCTTTACAGTGTTGACTTCTGGAACCTCCCTTCGCACGCGAGGGGTGCGGAAGCTTCGGCGAGAAGCCTGCAGCCTGTTGGCCTTCGCTCCGCCGAAGAAGACCTTCGATACAGTGACGGTTTTGAGCCGAAGCCGTCAAAGCCCTTGGGCCTTCGCACCACCACCTCCGGAGTGGATCACCACGGCTTCGCAGCTACTCCGAGCTCGAACACCGTTCGTCCGTGTACCGAAGCCATGCATGGCCGAAGCACCTCAAGTCATCCTCACTCCGGAGCTAGCCTCGCTCCGAAGTCCTTCACACTCCGAAGCCCTACCTTCGGAGTACCACCCTTCGAAGTCCCTCCTTCGTCCAAGGCCTCCGCATGAAGCATTCCATGAGCACTTCGTCGCAGTGTCTTACTCCGAGCACACTCCTCGACGAGCCTCACCCGGACCATGCCTTCGATGCGCCTCGACTTCTGAGACCTTCGTCGGGCCACCTTCGAGTGTCTCCCTCCGGAGCACACTTCGAACTCCTTGCCTCCGCAGAGGACTTGGTCCACCAACTCCGAAGTCACTCCTTTCGGAGTACCTTCGAAGTGCCTCACTTCCGAGGACTTTGTCTCGGAGTACCTTCAGCCGGAGCCACGCTCCGCACTCTCTGCCTTCACCTGGCACGCCTCGACCCGAGGACCGACCCGGACCACCTTCGCAGCCACCGTGACGGAGCTCCCCGCTCCCTTGGCATCAAACCACCCGCTTGATCCAAGTTCACCTGGCTCGAACCCTGTCCGTCGCCTCCGAAGTCCCTGCGCACCACCGACAAGCAAACAAGTGTATCCAGTACTCCGGAGACCTCTCCGGGTTAGCAACCTTCGGCACACACTCCGGTGTACCGCCCAAAGTACCGAAGCCTTCGGTACGAACCCAGTCATCGCGTACTGCCGGACCCCTCCGACAAGTACACTCCGCTGCAACAGCTGCAGCAACCACACACCGAACACCCTTCGGTGACACACCTCCGAACACCCTTCGGAGGACCACCTCCGAAGCCCCTCCGGAGGTACCCTTCGAACAGAGGGTAAAATCCAGTCAATCACTCATCACAAAACACCGAAACCACCCTTGGTTTCTCAACTAGCATGCACCCACGACTAGCCCTTTCAATATTTTCATTGGTCAAGTTTTAATCCAAACCACTAACGGTAGTAACTCTACCGTAGGGTACAATTTAATCGACATGAAAGATACAACATTTATCATTAAAGAGATGAATAATTCCCTATTTAAAAGGTCGAGGTAAATTAAGCATGGCTAAGCAGTGTTCCTTATATCGATCAACCCAACCCTTACTAAGGTACGAGCTTAACCAAAATTTACCTAGGTCGACAAAAGGCATGGTATTAATTGCACGGGGCCATAATTAACACAGTGGGTATAACTAAACAATAATAATAGCATATTATAGTCCTAATAATCATGCATTAAGTTAAATCAAAATAACTTATGAAAAATGGGACTTCAATATATTCAACTGTTCAGGTAGCTTGCCTTGGTCCGCAAAAGCTTGATCTTCAATGAAGTAGGCCTCCGGCGGTACGAAATCGGCGGCGTCTACATGATCACATACATAATTAATGCAAAACAGTACATCAATACACATGAACAATACAAAATAAATGCATATTTATATTCTTAGAAATTTTATGGAAACACAGCAATTCGAATCACTCCAAACGGAGATAGGATGAATTAGTTGTGTATTTTAGAAGTTTTAGCTCCATTTTTAGCCAAAACAGTACTAATGTGCAGGACGGAAAAAAATTATCCTGAAAAAGAGAGGCTAGAACGTTAAAGTGCCAGAACAGGATTTTAATAACCTAAAATACAGGGTTAAATCATAAAACTGGCAAAATAGAGTGCGGGGTGGCTCGGTCTGGCCGGCGGGGTGCGGCGCAGCACGGCGGGGCCGGCATGGAAGCGCGTGGGCGGGCGACGCGCGGCTAGCGGATGGCGAGCGTGGCCGGCGGCTCTCGACAGTGCGGCCAAGCAGCAGCATCGCGTGGGCGGCGCTCTACTGGCGGATGGCACACACGAGCGGTGCGGCCAGTGGCTGACGAGCGACGTGGCGCGCGGCCGGTGCGACGCAGCGAGCGGCCGGCGTGGCACGGCGAGCGACCGACGGGGCACGACGATGACGACAAGACTAGGGGAAGAAAAGGGAAATGGAGGAGTTCTCACTGGGGGCGACGACGATGACACGGCTACGGCGAGGAAGAAGAGGTCAGAGGAGAAAAAATGGTGGAAAGTGAGGAAAACGGAATGGGGAAGAGAGGGAACATCCAAATAAAATGGTGCGCGAGGGGGATGGCGGATCCGGCATCGGGGGCACGGCCTCGACACGACGTGGGCGACGGGGGAAGTGGAACGGCCGACGGTTGCCATGGGGAGGAAGTTGTTCGTGCATGGTGGAAGTGGGAGAGAGAGAAGAGAGGAGGGTGGGAGGAAGATGATGGCAAGTGGGTCCCACGCGTAAGTGAGAGAGAAACTTAAAGAGAGAAATAAAATTTAAACAAAGGAAAAACGAGTATAAAATTCTAGAAAAATAACTTTTCATTGTTTTGAATTATTTTATAAAAATCCAAAGTATTATTTTAATTATTATTATAATTTTTTATTATTTCTATTTTTATTTTATTTTTCTTTTAACATGGGCGTTACAAACCTTCCCCTTAAAAGGAATCTCGGACTCGAGATTCGGAGGTACTAGAGAAGAGATGCGGGTGCGCGGTCTTTAGCTCCTCTTCACGCTCCCAAGTGGCTTCGGTTTCCGAGTGATTACTCCACTAGACCTTGCAGAAACAGATTACCTTTCTTTGTGTTATTCACTCAATGGTGTCAAGAATGCAGATAGGCTTCTCAACATAAGTTAGATCTTCTTTTACTTTAATTTGCTCCAAGTCTGCTTGTTCTGTAGTTGTCCTAAGACACTTCATCAATTGGGAGATGTGAAAACATCATGAATCCCTGCCATTGATGGTGGTAATTCTAGCTAGTAAGCAACCTTTCCATGCCTGCCTTTGATTTGATAGGGTCCAACATATCTCGGTGCCAACTTTCTTTTTGTCCGGAATCGGTGTACCCCATAAAGTGGTGTAACTCTAAGGTACACATAATCCCCTTCTCCAAAAGCCAAGTCCCTTCTGCGGTTATCCGCATAACTCTTTTGCCTTGATTGAGCTTCTCTTAGAATTTCAGTTCCAAACACCTGACGTTTTGAGTCTATTCCCACATGAGTGGAGTTCGACACTTTCGCCCGTACAATGCTTCAAAGGGAGCCATCTGGAGGCTATCTTGGTAACTGTTGTTGTACGAAAACTGTGCATATGGCAAGCATTTGTCCCAACTAGCTCCAAAGTCTATGGCACATGCCCGAAGCATATCCTCGAGGATCTGATTTACTCTTTCGGTTTGTCCATCTGTTTGGGGATGGTAGGCAGTGCTGAAGTTTAACCGGGTGCCTAATGCTTCCTGAAGCTTCTGCTAGAATTTGGAGGTGAATTGACTCCCCCGATCAGATACTATCTTTTTTGGCACTCCATGCAAGCACACTATTCTAGCCATGTATAGCTCGGCTAGCTTTCCCCCGCCATAGGTGGTCTTGATGGCGATGAAGTGTGACACTTTAGTTAAGCGATTGATTACAACCTAGATAGAATCATACCCGCCTTGAGTTCGGGGCAACCCAGTGATGATGTCCATGCCAACTTCTTCCCATTTCCATTCTAGAACCTTTAACAGTTGAAGCAATCCCGCGAGTCGTTGATGTTCTGCTTTGACCCTCTAACAAATATCACAGAGAGCTACATACTCAGCTATTTCCCTTTTCATGCTAACCCACCAATATTTTTCTTTAAGATCTTGGTACATCTTCATACTCCCTGGATGAATGGAGTATGGTGACTCATGGGCTTCTTGTAGTATCAGATTCTTCAATTCGGGTTTATCTGGAACACAAATATGCTTCCCAAACCATACAGTACCTCGCTCATCCTCCAAAAATCCTGGAGCTTTTCCCCCTCCTCATATTCTTTTGAATTTCTTTTATGTCCGCATCATCCTTTTGGGCTTCCCTGATTTGCTCCGTTAGAGTTGGTTGGGCCTCCAATGCTGCCAAGTAGCCTTGTTGCACTGTTCCAAGGTTCAAGCGTTCAAACTGTGCTACTAGTTCTGGTTGGCTTTGCCCTTCAAGCATAACATTGCAATAACTTTTACGACTCAACGCATCTGCCACCACATTAGCCTTACCTGGATGATAATGAATCCCAACATCATAATCTTTAATCAACTCCAACTACCTCCTTTGTCGAAGGTTCAGATTTGATTGAGTGAATATATATTTCAAGCTCTTGTGATTCGTGTAAACTTCGCAACGATTCCCAATGAGGTAATGTCGCCAGATTTTCAGAGCATGAACCACCGCAGCTAACTCCATGTCATGAGTGGGATAGTTCCCTTCATGCGATCTGAGTTAGCGAGATGTGTATGCCACCACTCTACCTTATTGCATTAGGACACAACCAAGTCCTCGACGGGATGCATCACAGAAGACCTGAAAGTCTCTTTGATTATCTGGGATGGTCAACACTAGAGCTGACACTAACCTAGTCTTGAGCTCTTGAAAACTGTTCTCACACGCAGGGGTCCACTTGAATTTTACTTCTGTTGACACGAAAACGTGCCCCCGCACTTGGGTCAGTTCGACGATCCAAAAGTGTACAGATACTTAGGGATAAGACTAAGCGTAACACAACACTGACGTTGTGTTCTGACTACCCTTAACAGTGTCAAGGGGTGGAGTCGCTAGGTAATCAGATCACACAGAAATAATCCAATTAGCTGAAAAGAGATATATTAAATAAAATAAACCAGCAAGCTAAACAGAGCCTAACTAATTCAAAGTGTACTATGAGAAGGGTATCGCCGAAGGCAGCCTTCGGCGTCTAATGCGAAGGGTCTCACCGAAGGTAGTCTTCGGCGTTCGGACTGATCTGGCTGAAGGCAGGCTCCGAATACATCTCGGCGCAAAATCACCTCTAAACAGCGGGGTTCGGCGCGAAGTCTCTAACATGACAAAATATCTCAAACGCAACGCGCTAGCATGACTTCATCTGGCACGAGGTACAAACGTGGTGAATCTGACGTGACGAAGCCTGTTGCACAGCGTGTTGGCGCACGGGATCTGGTCAAACTGACAAAAGTGTGACGGTCCGGCATGGGTAGTCAAAGCAGTATTCCCGCCGAAGGGTGTTATGATAGCCTCCGAAACCAGTCTCCTGGCTTCGGACACCTCCGGTGAAGTGGCCCTGAGCGTGAAAACCTGCAACAGAACAGAGATCAAGTGCCAATTCATCCTAGGGACCAAATCTGCTAAGTGTCGCAGAAAGGAAACGAAGGTAGCAATCTATTACGTAGATTGACAGATACTTCACAAGCGAAGTAACAAGGCGATAGCAATCTGTTACGTAGATTAATGGGTACTTCATAGGCGAAGTAATAAGGCTTACCACTATTTCGACGTGGCCAGCGGAGAGCTTCCAGGCAAACCCACGAAGGTTGCGGAAAAGTAAAATAAAAGTAAAGGTACAGTTCAAAGCTAGGGCTTTGTGATTGATATGTGTTGGGGGGATTAATGAACCGGCCTCACCCCTATATTTATAGGGGCTAGTCTTCTAATCTCTAAGATTAATCTGGTAAGATACGGCCTAATCACACGTAGGGATAAAATTAGCTAGAATCAGACTCAAACTCTATCTCTGGAAATCAGCCCGAAGTGGGCTATCGGTAGGGCCTACCGAAGCTTGCTCCTTGGGCCAAAGCTTCGACGAGGCAGGCCTCCGAAGGCCTTCGGGTCAAAGCTAGCAGGCCGTTGGAAAGCTTTCGAAGCCCAAAGCTCAATAGGCCTTCAACCCTATAGGGCTTTGGCCCGATCCAGGTCATATGTATTTTTGGCCCAAATTATCAAAATTGATATTTTGATAATCTTGACCATTTAATGCCATTTTTTTCTATCAACACATGCCCCCTGCCTTTTAGTGGACTAAGTGAACTAAAAGCATAACGGGCTAAGGATGATACCTTCCATATCGCCCTCTCGATGCTTTCAAGCGATTTGCCACACACTTGGGAAATACTTTTTCATGTACATGCCATTCAAAGCTCTTCGAAACCGCTCTCCTTGTAGAGATTCCAACACGTGTGCATTACGTGAAGAAATCTCGGCTATTTTGAAAGGGCCTTCCCAACTAGGTTACCACTTACCAAATTTGGGGCTCTTAGTGCCTAAGGGAAAAATCGTCTTCCAAACCAAGTCACCAACTTGAAACGATTTTGGTTTAACTTTCTTATTGTAGGCTCTAGCTACTCTCCTCTTGTCTATCTCTATAGCTTCTAAAGCCCTTAGCCACTTTTTGGTCACTTCTTCTAAATTGTCCTTCAAAAGAGTTTCATATTCATCGACCAATAAGCCATCTTGCTTTAGAACTCTTAAAGAGCCAAAATCCACTTCTATAGGTAGAACGACCTCTTTCCCATATACTAGCTCATATGGATTAACTTTGGTAGCACTGTGCTTTGCAACTCTACAAGCCCACGGTGCCTCGGAAAGCACTTCATGCCACCTCTTAGGGAACTCTTCGATTTTCCTCTTAATGAGCTTAATCACAATTTTATTACTAGACTTGGCCTGACCATTGGCCTGAGCATAGTATGGTGAAGAGTTTATTAACTTAATACCATAAAATTCGGCAAAGTCTCTCACTTCTTTAGAAACAAATGAAGTACCTTGATCCGTAGTGAGAGTTTGGGGAATACCAAATCTATGTACAATGTGCTTCAAGATAAAATCAGTTACCTCATTGTGAGTCATATTCTTGAGGGGCACGGCTTCGATCCTTTTGGTTAAGTAGTTTGTTGCCATCAACACGAACCGATGCCCTTTTAAAGGAGGGTAAATTTGGTCAATGAAGTCTAAACCCCAACCTCAGAACGACCATGGTTTGATAATAGGGTTAAGTGATGAAGCGGGAGCTAGCTGAACATTACCAAACTTCTGACATGCTTCGCACCCTCTATAATATCTAAAACAATCCTCAGTCATAGTTGGCTAGTAGAAACCTGCTCTTTTGAGCATCCAACTTATTTTCCGGGCCGACTGATGAGTGCCACAAAGCTCTTCATGGACTTCTCCCATAGCTACTTTGGACTGTTCATCATCTAAACACTTTAAAAGTACTCCATCAATAGTTCGGCAATACAGTACATCATCTAGCAACACAAATTTAAACGCTTGTCGCCGAACTTTTTGACCAACCCTTTGACTGGGATTTCTCAAGTATTGGATGATTGGAATTCTCCAATCATCCTTACAGACATCTGGAGGGTTTGCTAACTCCTTTCCTAGAGTGATGTCTAAATTGCTAACCTCGGAGTGCCCCCCGGGCCTTTCCTATTTCTACCAAAGGCTGATTGATCGGCCGTGCAGAGTCGATCAGACCGAAGCCTCCCACCGGAGGGGTCCGGTTCCCGAAGACCTCTGTTATCTAGAAGGCTTTAGTGCAGGGGCTCTGACGTGCAAAACCCTTCGGTGGATGAAGTGTTCTGACATGAGGGCTCCAGCACGTGACACTCTTCGGTGGCCGGAGGGGTCTGACCTAGAGGGTTCGACAGACCTCGCGCCTGCCTGAAGCATCTGGCTTCAGCAGTGAGACCAAACATTGGCTTTTCCCGTACAGAAAATTTTCCTCTCCTGACTTGATAGCCAGATGCTTGCTGAGCCAAATCATTTGCAATTGAGATGGCTCCTCTTGATACATGAGAAATTTTGAAGTCATCGAAAGTAGCAACTACGTCTAAACATTTATCCAAGTAACTATTTAGCAAGCCATTAAAACATTGAGCACTTTTAGCTACTTGTTGTACTACTAACAGAGAATCACCATATGCATGGACATGTTTAGCACCTATAGATTCTAGAAATTCAAGTCCTAGAAATAAAGCATCATATTCAGCTTGGTTATTGATAAAAAGAAAATTCTAAATGGGCTGAGGTTTCAAAGTGCAAACCATTAGGTGATGTGATGACTACCCCGATACCTCGGCCATTCTTACAAGTTGAACCATCAAAATAAAGCTTCCATGGTACTACTTCAACTAGAGCAACATCATTACCCCAATTGACATCTACGTGGTGATCAACTATGAAATTAGCGACAATCTAGCCTTTCATAGCCCTTAGGGGTTCATAAGCCAAATCGTATTCAATCAAAGCGTAAGCCCACTTTCTGATTCTTCCTCTTAGAATCGGCTTTTACAACATGTATTTTATAACATCGGTTTGGCAAGTGACAATACATGTACTAGGGAGTAGATAGTGACGTAATTTGGTACAAGCGTAATAAACTGATAAACATAAACGCTCCACAAACACGTACCTAGTTTCGGTGTCCAGCAGGCGGCAACTCAATAATGTGATGATGTACTCTTTCCCCTCCACCTCTTGAGTTAGCACGGCTCCTATCACGCTATCTTCTGTAGCGATGTACAGCCAAATGGTGATTCCGGCCTTTGGTGATCTTACTACGGGCGGTGATGACAACCACTCTTTAATCTTTTCAAAAGTGTTTTGCTGACTTGACCCCCAAGTGAACTCGGCTTCATTCTTTAGTTGGAGTATAGGGACAAATTAAGGAATCAATTTTGCCAGACAAGTTAGATATAAAGCGACGCAAATAATTCATCTTGCCTAGCAACTTTTGTACATCTTTCTTGCATGTTGGCATTGCAAAGTTTCTAATCTTCTCAAGCCTCTTAGGATTAATTTCTATACCTCTTTCATGAATCATGAATCCTAAGAACATGCATGCCGACACGCCAAAAGCACATTTGAGCGGGTTCATTTTCAAACCATACTGTCGCATCCTATCAAAAGCAACTTTCAAATCGGCTAAGTGATTATCCATAGCGTCTGATTTGACTACAACGTCATCTATGTATACTTCTAACACAACTCCTAACAAGTCATGAAAGATCAAGTTCATAGCACGTTGATATGTAGCGCCAGCATTCTTTAAACCAAAAGTCATAACGAATCACTCAAACAAGCCGACAAAACAAGGGCATCGAAAGGTTGTCTTGTAGACGTCCTCTTTGGCCATAAAAAATTGATTATAACCAGCATTGCCATCAAGAAAACTTAGTACCTTGTGTCCTGAAGCATCGTTGATTAGCATGTCAGCTATTGGCATGGGATACTCATCCTTTGGAGTGGCCTTGTTTAGATCCCTAAAATCAATGCAAACTCATTCTTTGCCGCTCCCCTTCTTCTCTACAGGCACAATGTTAGCGGCCCATTCAACATACCTACATGGCCTAATAAACTCAGCCTCGAGTAACTATTCTATTTCCTCTTTAACTCGGTCATAGATGACCGAATTAAAGTGACGAGAAGGTTGTTTATAAGGCCTAAACTCAGGTTTAATAGGTAGCCGATGTTCCACGAGCTTGCGTCTTAATCCGTTCATCTCGCTATACTCCCATGCGAAACAATCGACGTACGACCGGAGCAACTTTATTACTTCGGCCTTCTCATCAGCCTGCAAACATTGGTTTACAAAAGTCGGCCTTGGGATGCTACCATCGCCTATGTCGACTTTTTCTAAAGGGTCGACCGACGCAAAACCTTGTCCTAATTTTTCTACTTCGCTAAAGTCTTTGATGGCCTCAGCAATACCGTCTTTAGCAGACCGATATTGCTCTACACGAGACTTTAGCCAATCTAGTTTACTTTTGCTAGACATAACTACTAATTTAGAAATAGTCGTGCTACACCAGTCGGCTTTACAGACACTGGTACGAAACGTTCTCTAGACACGCTAACGAAGTCGTAATCCGAAAGATCCCTACCTGATAGACATTCTACTTTATTGTGGATGGCATCAATGGACACATCGGCTAATGCTACCTAGGCCGAAGTGTCTGCTAGTATGACCTCTACTTTATTGCCGTCCCACTGGATTAGGCATTGGTGCAAAGTAGAAGGAATACAACAATTTGCATGAATCCAGTCATGCCTGAGCAGTACGTGTAGTTACCTTGCACGTCAATGATGAAGAATGCTCTTGGCAACATCTTGTTGCCTACTATCAACTCCATGGAGAGTATGTCCTTGGCCTCGGAACTCTCGCCATTGAATCCATTGAGCATTAGGTTAGTTTTCTTTAAGTCTTCCTCGTCCCTGCCAAGTTTCTTCAATAGCGAGTAAGGCATTAGGTTAACAGTGGCACCACCGTCAACAAGCATCCTGGAGATCGGCTTCCCGTCAATGTGACCTCTGACGTAGAGAGGCTTTAGATGGCGAGCCATATCCTCGGGTTTCTCAAAAATAGCGTTGTGTGGCCCGAGGTTCAACTGAGCGACTTCGCCCTCATCTTGTTGTATGACGATGTTGATGTCCATTGCCTGAGGTGCGGGCCCCTCAAAGATGGGTGAGTAGTCATCGTCAAGCATGTCGTCGTCACTTGGACTAGGAGCCGGGTTGGTTATCTCAACTGGCTTGATCCTCCATACATGTCTTGCAGCTGGCTGAGGGCGGATCTCCTTGAAGATGGTGTCTCGTTCCTCTTCGGCCTTTCTGTCACGCATCTCCTGTGCTCGTAGGCGTTGTAGGCGTATTTTCTGTGATTTGGACATGCCCGAAGGTGCCCAAGATGGTTGTGTCTTGGTACCATGTGCCACCATTCTATTTTTGTAATTTCTGGCCGAAGGGGTACCACCTAAGTCCGCAACGCGTCTCTTATAGTGGTAGGACACTTCGCTGCGGACCCTGTCGGTCGGACCGGCCTCGTTTGGCCAATCAGACCAGGCTCTGGCGCTGGCTTCGGCTGGAGTAGAGGACTTACCTCTATCGGGCTTCGGCGAGGGGGCCTTCGGGATTGTAACTTCCTGAGACCCTACTCTGACTGTGATAGCTTCGGACTCCCTATCCTTCGCATCTTCACGCTCATCTCCCCTAGCTCCATCATGTGCGAGTTGATTCAGATGTACTACGGACAGCCTGTGGACGATGCCTCCCTTCGCCGTGTTTATTTGCCCCTACCAGTTATAATACTCTGAAGGAAAACAAGGGACAATGTTATGTTGCGAAGGGCACTCTGATTGTGACATGTACGGAGCCCACGGGGTCCCTGCCCAATCATATGGCGGAGGCATCGGAGGCTACAGTGGCTTTGCCCACTGTGAGCCGAACCCATTACCCGGAGGGGGGTTTGGCTAGGTCGACATTATCTCGGACCATATCAGCGAAGGATCCTGCCAGGCCGGAGGTATGTTTGGCCATTGCGGGCCAAAGCCTCCTGCCGGAGAGTTCATCCAGAGCAGAGCCGGGTTCGGCCATTGGGGTCCAAACTCGTTCTGCATAGGGTTCGGCCACTAGGGTCCGAAGCCACTATATGAAGGGTTCGACCACTAGGGTCTGAAGACACCGTAGGGAGTGTTCGGCCACTATGGCCCGAAGTCATTGTGCGGAAGGTTCGACCACTGTGGTCCGAAGCCACCCTCCGACTATTTTGGTCCCTTCAGTTGACTTAGCCTTTTTGCGCGGGGGGCTGTTTCCTTAGCTTTTCTTTGGTGATTGTTTAACAACATATGATATGTCACCTTCGGCTTCTTGTGAGCCCTAGCCGAAGGAGATGTGTTGTCATTCCATTTCCACACTCCTACTTCAGGGTTATTAGGTACGAGTGTGCGTGTACGTGGTTCTCCAATAACGATTGCTTTCCCTTTAGTCGACTTGGCCTGCTCTAGCTGAATCAGCACTTTTTTTTCATCGAGGTCGATGGTGTTCATGGGAAAGGGGTCTTTGTCCAGCTTCATCTTCGGACTGAGGTCTATTTTCAATCGTCCTTCCTCTATGGCCGATTGAACCCATCGACGAAAAACATTGCGGTCATTAGTATAATGTGAATGCAAATCATGCCACTTACAGTAGGGGCGTTTCTTCAACTCGTCGGTAGATGGGATGACTTGGACTTTAGGCAACCTGAGAAGCTGGTTCTTCAAGAGGAAATCAAATATTTTATCACACTTAGTTATATCAAACGAGTATTTGACTTCGCTAGGCCGATTCTTGGTGGGAGACGGCCGTAACTCGGAGCAAGTAACGGGTTTGCTCTTTGTGTTCCAAACCCATTCGGCCACGTACATGTCAGTTGAAATTTCTTCCTCCTCTGATTCTTCTTCGTTGGAGTGTTCCATGACATGGACTTCAGCCATAGGATTGTTAAATGTCTTGATAAACTTTTTATCATTGGCTCGGCCTTCCTGGACCAGAGTCTGTTGTAAGACATGGCTAACTTCTAAAAGGTGTTGGTTGTCTAGTCTTTCTTTAATTTCAGAGCACAATCCATTGAAAGTTAGATCCGCTAAATCCCTTTCTGAAATATAGAGACTAAAACACAGGTTTCTGGTATCCCTAAAGCGCTTGATATACTCAGAGACGCTCTTGCTAGATTTCTGTCTAACCGATGTCAAGTGTGAAAGCCTAAGTTTTGTTTCACCCGTATAGAAGTAGTCGTGGAATTTTTTTCATAATTCAGCCCATGTTCGGATAGAGTTCGGCGGGAGCACTGAAAACCAAGTGAAAGCGGTGCTGGATAGTGAGAGGGAAAACAACCTAAGTTTCAAAGCGTCCGACCCGCTAGCTTCTCCACACTGTGCTAGAAACTGACTGACATGCTCTAGTGTGGTTTTGTTACCCTCACCATCGAACTTAGTGAACTCAGGGACTCTATAGCCGTGAGGGTAAGGTATCGTGTCGAAATGGTCGGGATACGACTTTCGATAAACCATAGCTCGACCCTAGGTACGAAGCCGGTGCACTCCCTAAACAGTGCGCGGATCTGCTCCTCAATGTCATCCTGGTCTACTGCCTGTGCGCGTCTCTCATGCGGGGGCGTGACACCTGGCAGTATGTTGGTGTGTCAGTCACGAGGTTCCTCCTCATGTGCTAGCTCAGGATGTATGACGCGTTTGGGCCTATGCACTTGTGCATGTGGCGCGGGCAGCGTGGGAAAAGCTAGCGCAGACGTAGGTGGAGGTGGTGCATGGTAGGCAGCGTTAGTATGTATGTAAGCATGGTGACTGGTCTCGGCCATAGATATCGAGTATTGGACCGAAAACGACGACCAGAGGGGGGGTGAATGGGAGCTTTTAAAATTTCAGACTAAAAATAGCCTTATGTTTTACTTCTGTCTTCTGCGGAACAGGCTTCGAACACACCCTTTGAAGTTCTGGTTCGGAGTTATTTCACAGCTCCGAAATCAGGCTTCGCAAAGAGTAAAAGTTCGAAGCCAAGAAGACTTCGCTCCACCCACAACCCTGAAAATTCAACTCTGCTAAGTCAGTGCAGGCTCCGCACACAGGGTGCCTTCGAGCAGGCTTCACACTTCACCCTTCGCAAGAGCGGACTTCCCTCTGAGGACTTCGATCAGCTCTACTAAGTCAGTGCAGGCTCAACACACTGGGTGCCTTCGAGCAGGCTTCACACTTCACCCTTCGCAAGAGCAGACTTCCCTCTGTGGACTTCGACCAAATACTCGGCGCTAGCAACTGGTACTAGGCTTCGCACTTTGGAGGTCTAAATGCACACTGAACACACTTCGCCAAGGACTTCGACAAGGGAAGAAAACGGGCTTCGAACAGTGCTTCGCTAGTAATCAGAGAGGTCTAGCCTCCAGTTTACACAGAGCGAACAGACACTGAAAAACACACTTCACCTAGACAGACTTCTCACACACCTCTCCAGAAAACTCACAAGAAGATGGAGCACAGAGAAATCAAAGGATGCAGTGCAACACATAGTACAAGTTCAATAAGTGCAAGAAGAACAGAATCAAAACTTCATTGCATGAACAGAGAACACAAAATGAACTCATAGGATGAATACAAAGGGTGTGGCGGCTAGCACAGGAGTTCTACAATGGCTGCTCAAAGTGTTGATGTGACCTAGCTAGCCTCCACTATTTATAGACACTATTCAGCCCTATGAATAGACTACTTTACCCTTAGGGTTTACACCGGTTTTGTCTCATCAGAACAGGGGGGTACAGCTAGTAGTCTACTTTATTTGGAGGCTTCTTTTGTCAGCTTCGCAGAGGGGACAACACCAGCTTTTGCAGAGCAGACGCGGTTAGCCTTTGCAGTTTTGGACCCTTATGAAGCCCCCCTTCGCACGTGAGGGGTGCGGTAGCTTCGGTGAGAAGCCTTGAGCCTGACGGCCTTCGCTTCACCGAAGTCAGCCTTCGATACAGAGACGGTTTTGAGCCAAAGCCGTCAAAGCCCTTGGGACTTCGCACCAACACCTTCGGAGTAGTCCACCACGGCTTCGCAGCTTCTCCCAGCTCGAACTCCGTCAGTCCGTGTACCGAAGCCATGCATGGCCGAAGTACCTCAAGTCAGCCTCACTCCGGAGCCAGCTTCACTCGGAAGCCAGCCTCACTCCGAAGTCAGCCTCACTCCGAAGCCAGCTTCACTCCAAAGTCAGCTTCACTCCGGAGCCAGCCACATTCCGAAGCCCCACCTTCGGAGTACCACCCTTCGAAGTCCCTCCTTCGTCCAAGGCCTCCGCATGAAGCATTCCATGAGCACTTCGTCGTAGTGTCTCTCCTCGAGCACACTCCTCGACGATCCTCACCCGGACCATGCCTTCGATGCACCTCGACTTTTGAGACCTTCGTCAGGTATACCTTCGAGTGCCTCCCTCCGAAGCACACTTTGAAAGCCCTGCCTCATTGCTGAAGACTTGGTCCACCATACTCCGAAGTCACTCCATTCGGAGTACCCTTCGAAGTGCCTCGCCTCCGAGGACTTCGTCTCGGAGTACCTTCAGCCGGAGCCACACTCCACACTTACTGCCTTCTCCTGGCGCACCTCTGAGAAACCATGTTGAACAATATGGTTTTGATATTCCAGATGTGATGAGTGATTGTCAACGGAAGTCAAAGGAAGGGAGAGATGAAAACCTGTCGAGTCTGAGGCGCATGTGACTCAGGTACACGGGCAGTGAGCGACGGCCGGGTAGAGGAGCCACGGAGTCGGGCTGGCCCAATCCAGGTACATGGCTAGGAGCGGCAGATGATCCACTGGTCTGTTGACTGGGTTTGACTCAGTGTCGCGCCCCGATTTAATAAATCAGGACTTTATTGAAATTCCATAGAAAATCAATAAAACAAGACGTTCATCATGCGACCACGTACAATACGGGCAATCATTCACGGTTCGTAGACCGCATTAATACAAAAGTGAATAAAGATGAAGAGAAACTAATAAAACAAGGGTCCTAGATGAACGCCTCCTTCCAGTCTCGCCTTGACTGGGTCGCTACTCCAGACCTTCATCCTCCTCGTAGTAGACTGGCTCTGATGTTGTAAGTCAACGGGGTGAGTACAGATGTACTCAGCAAGCCACCGAATGCAAATATAATGCAAGATAATAACAAGGGGGATAGTGGCAAATTTTGCGGAAGCAGCATAATTGTAAAGCTTTAAATGTGAGCAATTTATTAGTACGGAAAAATAAACATGTGCATGTGTATCATCATCTTCTAACTCGAGGGGTACAGTCAGCCCCACCTCGCTCAACAGTCCTTACGTGCCATGAATAACTTGAACATGCAAACAGTTGTAAACTAACTGCGAGTAGTCACACAACCCGCCCTTGACCGTGGGCTCGGCTTTTCGAAAAGATTAAATTACTCTGATCAGAGATGTACCACTGTACCCACAAGGCACGCACTCATCACCTACACCGAAGTGTAACGAGATGACCCATCACACGGGAACTCGTGCCAAAACCTTCCATATAGTCCTCCCCGACTCAATAGCACCCTCTTATGGGTTTCATATGGTGTCCCGACGCATCGGAGCCCCACCATACCCCCCCTTGAGCCTCGTCGGTACAAGTCGCCCGCAGGCTAGCCCCTTGCCCCCTCCTCTATGGTGCATCAAGCCGAGGTATTCCATACTTCCAGTTAGGACTTACCCATTAGACTTGTGGTTGGTACGGAAGTGCTTTGCAACAGATCCCGCAGACCGGTCCTTATAGTGCCCCGGGTGCGACAAACCAGTGCCCGAGCTTGCACCCGGAACCCACCATACTTATAACTTAGCCAACTCCAACAGAGTCCAGAGTCGAGAATAACGGGGGAAATTCATATACAGAATCCAGCTATCTACGACTCATTCTTTTTATCCTATAGCAGTTGTGCCGGTACATTGGGCACTAGCTAATATTTTAATAGTAGAGTGACAAGGAGTTAAGGCTCAATAAGCATGGCTTGGGTTTGCACACAAGGACGGGAATCTAATAAATATAAGTGTAAGGCTTGATCATTGGACTAATGCAATATTAACCTATGGGTTATAGCGATAATTTATTAAAACATGGGCTCAATTATGATCAACTGTTTCCACAGAGACGGTCGATGACTTGCCTTGCTCAGCAAATGGGGATGGAGGAACCTCGGGGTAGAACTCCTGCTCCTCGACGAACTCGTAGTCTTCTCGATACGGAAAATAAACAATACATTCAATAAACAGATAAAAATTCACCAAATATTAAACATACACATTTGTAGGTTTTATTATGTGAAGTAATATTTTTAATATTTCAAGGTTTTGTTCAAAACAGTAAAGTTTAATATTTTAGGATTTTCCCAATTTATTTTCTGTATTTTTAATTTTAACCCTAAGGGATTTTTATTCATTTATTTATTAATAATATTTTGAGTAACATAAGCATACTGTTTTTATGGCATTAATGTGTAGAGAATAATATTCTGGTTCCAACAAAATTTGAATGGTGAAATTTGGAGTTAAAATGAGCAAGATATGAATTTTTGAAGTTTAAACAATTTTCTGGAATTTTATTTAAACTGAAAACCGTCTCGGGTCCACGGTGAACCGGGTTCACCGTGAACCCGCGACTATACGCGTGGACCGATCAGATCTGGACCGTTGGATCTGGATCCAGCGGCCAGATGCGAGGCGGGGGTTTTAAATGAATTTCAACGGCCCAGATTAAAACGTGGCGAAGGGGTATACGTGGACGCACGGGATCGTTTCAGTGTTTTAAGTCAAGATCTACGGCCGAGGTTAAACAATACCGGTTTGACCGGATCCGAGGGCCTGGATTAGATCCCGAAGGGATTTAATCCTAGCCCTCCGATCTGGATCGGACGGCCAGGGATCCGTCCGGCACGGCACGAGCAAAAGGGATGGTTACCCCCTTCGTTCTCGGCTCCGGCGGTCCAACGGCGAAGGATTCCGGCGACGGCGTGGCTTGGACGACCGTAATAAGGCCAAAAATGGAACCAGCGATGTGAGGGGAACTTGGTCGTACCGGCGGTGGTGGTGACGGCGAGCGGACGGCGACCGGCGTTGAAGAGGGGCGGAGGAATCGTTCGGGTTCGTCGGCGGCGAGGCGATCCGGTGGTCCTTCCGACCAACGAAGACGTGGCCGAGGACGGGCGGGCCTTGGTGGTCACGTAGGTGGCGACGGCGAGGGGCGCGGTGGCCTGGATCGCCGGCGAGCGGTGGCTGGAGGCGGAGCAGAGCAAAAGGGCAAAACCTTGCGCCAGAGCTCTTGGAAAGCGAGGGCTTGCGCTCAAGGTGGTGTGGGCAGTGAGCGGTGGCCGAGGGGGTCTTTATAGGGTCATCGGCGATGGCTATGGTAGGCTATAGGAGGGAAACCCGTGAAGGGTTCCTATTTTACTCCGGCGAGGCTTTCCTTTGGCTCGGTTAGCTTCCTTAAGCGTGAAAACGCGTCGGTTAACGATGGAATGGGAGCGGTGGCGATCGGGGGAGATGATCCGGGGCAAATCCAGGTGAAAACGGGCAGCCGTCGGTGAAGCAGGAAGGAGATCGTCGGAGAAAGGAAGGGGAGCGATCCCCTTCCATCGGAGACGAAGCACCTGACAGGTGGGCTCCACCTGTCAGTGAGCGATCCAAAAAGAAAGGGGGCCGACAGACGGGTCCGGGCGGTCAGTGGCGCGGCGGGGCTGGCAGGTGGGTCCAGGCGGGGCGCGGGTGGGAGGAGAGAGGGGAGGGCGGCGCCGACAGGTGGGTCCCGCCTGTCGGTGGGTGCGGCCGGAATGGGCTGGGCCGAAAGGCCTTCGGAGGGGAAAATGGGGTTGCGGCCCAATAAGTATTAAAATGTATTTTTCAATTAAAATAATTCCAGAAATTCAAATATTTGTTTAAGGGTTGGATCACTGTTGATAAAAATTTGTAAAAATTCCTAAAATTATATCTTGGCTTTTAGTTCATCTCATAAAATTTTCAAGTCCAGATTTTGAGTATTTCTCCCTGTTTGGCTTTATTTGGGTTCTTTTGTGATTTTCCTTTAATAATAAATCCAGAAATAATTATAAATAATGTTTTCTTTTTATTTTATTCCTTTTAATTTTTGGGGTGTTACAATCCTATCCCCCTTACAGAGAATCTCGTCCTCGAGATTCGGATCAATCCTCGAATAGCTCAGGATGATGTGCCTTGAGTTCATCTTCTTTTTCCCATGTGGCTTCTTCTACTGGATGATTGCTCCACTGCACCTTGCAGAAGCGGATGACTCGACTCCTGGTGGTTCTTTCTTTGACTTCCAATATCTTGACCGGTTTCTCTACATAAGTCAGATCCTCTTGGACATCCAACTGCTGAAGATCCACTTGCTCCGTGGGGACGCGGAGACACTTCTTGAGTTGAGACACATGAAATACGTCATGCACTCCAGCCAATGAAGGCGGTAATGCCAACTGATATGCGACTTCGCCTTGGCGTCGAATAACGGGAAATGGTCCAACATATCGAGGGGCCAACTTTCCTCTCATGTTAAACCGTTGAGTCCCACGAAGAGGTGTAACCCGAAGGTATACATGGTCTCCTTCTTCAAAGGCTAGATCTCGACGACGATTGTCGGCGTAGCTCTTCTGTCGCGATTGGGCCGTCTTGAGTCTGTCTCTGATGATCCGTACTTTCTCTTCAGCTTCACGGAGAATGTCGGTTCCGAATACTTGGGATTCACCAGTTTGGTCCCAAAGGAGAGGCGTTCTGCACTTACGTCCATATAGGGCTTCAAAAGGAGACATCTGAAGACTGGCTTGGTAGCTATTGTTGTATGAAAATTCTGCATATGGCAAGCTCTTGTCCCAAGTGGCTCCAAAATCCAAAACACATGCTCGAAGCATATCCTCTAGTATCTGATTTACCCTTTCTGTTTGTCCATCTGTCTGAGGATGGTAGGCGGTACTGAAATTTAATCTCGTGCCCATCTCCTCTTGGAGGTTCTTCCAAAAGCGAGAGGTGAACTGACTCCCTCGGTCAGACACTATCTTCTTGGGCACTCCATGAAGACATACTATCCGGGCCATATATAGCTCTGCTAGCTTAGGGCCACTGAAGTTCGTCTTGACGGCTATGAAATGAGCCACTTTCGTAAGCCGATCGATGATCACCCAAATAGAATCATATCCAAGTTGGGTCTTTGGTAATCCGGTGATAAAATCCATACCGATCTCTTCCCACTTCCACTCCGGCACTTTAAGTGGCTGCAACAATCCTGCAGGTCTCTGATGTTCAGCTTTTACTCTTCTGCAGGTGTCACATTCGGCGACGAACTGGGCAATCTCTCTTTTCATGCTAACCCACCAATAGCGTTCCTTCAGATCCTGGTACATCTTGGTACTGCCGGGGTGAATGGAGTACAATGTCTCATGGGCTTCTCTTAGGATAAGAGTCTTTATTTCAGGTTTATTCGGCACACATATCCGAGTTCCAAACCATATGGTGCCATTCTCGTCCTCTGAAAATCCGGGGGCTTTTCCTTGTCTCATGTTCTTCTTAATGGCAGCTATATCCGGGTCCTCTGACTGAGCTTCACGAATCTGCTCAAACAAGACAGGTTGGGTCTCCAAGGTGGCTAGATATGCTCTGGTGGTCAATCCAAGATTTAGGTTTTCCATCTCCTTACATAACAAGGGTGTGTGTTCTTGAATCATTATGGTCGTGCAATATCCCTTGCGACTTAAGGCATCAGCTACCACATTTGCTTTTCCTGGGTGGTAGTGAATACCCAAGTCATAGTCCTTGATTAGTTCCAACCATCGTCTTTGCCTCAGATTAAGGTCAGGTTGTGTGAAGATATACTTCAAACTCTTGTGATCCGTAAAGATCTCACAGCGATTTCCAACCAAATAGTGCCTCCAAATTTTGAGGGCGTGCACTACGGCGGCTAATTCCAGATCATGGGTCGGATAATTCAACTCATGGGGTCTCAATTGTCTGGAGGCATAAGAGATGACCTTTCCATCTTGCATAAGAACACATCCCAATCCTTGGCGAGATGCGTCGCAATAGACATGGAAGTCTTTGCGGATATCTGGTAGGGTTAGTATAGGTGCAGACACCAAACGAGTCTTGAGGGTGCGGAAACTTTCCTCGCAATCAGGAGTCCATTCAAACTTCTCTCCTTTCTGTAACAACTTGGTCATTGGCTTGGCTATCTTAGAAAAATTCTCGATAAATCTTCGGTAATATCCGGCCAATCCTAGAAAACTTCGTATCTCAGATACGTTCGTGGGTGGCAGCCAATCCGTAACTGCTTCTACGGTGGCAGGGTCTACTGCGATTCCTTGTGCAGAGATGATGTGTCCAAGGAACTTTACTTCTGCCGTCCAAAACTTGCACTTACTGTACTTGGCATACAATTGGTGTTCCCTTAACTTTCCTAAGGTTAACCGGAGGTGAGTCTCGTGCTCCTTCTGGTCCTTGGAATAGATAAGGATGTCGTCTATGAAGACCACGATGAACTTGTCCAGATATTCCATGAATACCTTATTCATCATATTCATGAAGAATGCAGGGGCGTTGGTCAATCCAAAGGACATAACCGTACACTCATATAAACCATAACGGGTAGTGAAGGCCGTCTTGGGTATGTCCTCCTCTCGGATTCTTAGCTGGTGGTAACCAGACCGCAGGTCGATCTTCGAGAATATCGTGGCTCCTTTGAGCTGGTCGAAGAGGTCATCGATCCGAGGCAACGGGTACTTATTCTTGATTGTTACCTCATTCAAGGCGCGATAATCCACACACATACGCTTTGCCTTGTCTTCTTTCTTCTCGACAAAGATGACGGGAGCACCCCACGGTGATGTGCTTGGTCTGATATAACCTTTCCTTTCAAGATCCTCCAACTGTTGCTTCATCTCAGCTAACTCATTGGCGGCCATCCGGTATGGTCGCTTATAAATAGGAGTTGTTCCGGGCATCAAGTCAATCCTGAACTCGATGTCCCTCTTAGGTGGCATCCCTGGTAGATCCTTTGGGAATACATCTGGGTACTCACTGACTACTGGTATCTCCTCCAAGGTAATCTGATGTAGTCTTGTCCTTCCGGCCTTCATGCTGGGCATCTGGAATGTGACCATAATCCCTTCTTCATTAGTCACCGTTACTTTTCTCTGGGCACATTCTATCACACCCTGGTGTTTATTTAGCCAGTCCATCCCTAGAATGAGGTCCAAACCTTGACATTCTATTAGAATGGGGTCGGCCCAAAATATCGTGCCTTGGATATCTACCCATATCCTTGGACTAAAGGAACAAGCGAGGGTTTGTTTTCCCGGGGTAGCTATTAGTACTGGCCTGGGTAGTTCACTTATGTCCAGTGCATTATTTTCCACAAAAGCAGTTGATATAAAGGAGTGGGTAGCTCCGGTGTCAAATAATACCACTGCATGCGATGAATGAACCATAAACTTACCCATGACAATCTCTGGTGCAGCCTGGGCTTCCTCGGCGGAGACGTGGTTTACTTTGGCACGGACGGCGGGGTTGGAGGTGACTCCTTGAACTCTCTTGGGATGGGGGCACTGGTGGGAGTAGTGTCCCTCTTGGCGGCAGTTGAAGCATACCACAGGCTTGCCATGCCTGTCTCTCAAGACCTCCGGCTTCTTGGCCGGGGCGACTGGGGCGGTAGGTGCGACTGGAGCGGTGCGAGGTTGGCTGGCTCCGGCGTTGGCAGCTGGTGGCGCCGGGCGATACACTGGCCGGGGGTGGTACTGTGGCGCTGGTGGAGGTGGAGCAAAGCGGGGTCTTTGGGCTATGCCCTGATTCTGCCTGAAGGCAATCATGCGCTTCTTCTTCAGGTCGACCTTATTTTGTTGGGTCTCCTGCATGATAGCCTTGTTCACCAACTTCTGGAAGTTGGCGAAGTCTCCGGAGATAAGCTGTAGAGACAGCTCATCCTTTAGTCCCCGGAGGAACTTAGCCTGCCTGGCCGCATCCGTACGAACCTCTTCAGGTGCGTACCTGGCCAATCTGTTGAACTCATGCAGATATTCTTTTACGGACCTGCTCCCCTGCTGCAGGTCCCTAAACTCCTGTTGCTTCTGAGCTACAATGCCGTCGGGGATGTGAGCGGCACGGAAAGCAGCTGAGAACTCTGCCCAAGTGTGGTCGTGGCCCTCGGGCAGAGTCTCGCGGTGGTTGTCCCACCACTCAGCGGCGGGACCATGTAGCTGGTGGGTGGCGAAGGCCACCCTCTCCTGCTCAGTGCAGGTCAGGAGATCGAGTTTCTTCTCGATCGCCCGCAACCAATCCCCAGCCTCCATGGGGTTGGTGGTGCTTGAGAAGGTCGGTGGGCGGACTCGGAGGAACTCCGAGAGCTGAGTTGCGGGAGCGGGAGCTGGTGTGGCGGGTCGGGGCAGCTCGGGCTGTTGGTGGAGGCGGAAGAAGTGAGCCTGCTGCTCTTGCATTTGCTGCTGCTGCTGCTGCATCTGGTGCAGGAGGGCTGAGACCAACTGGTTTTGAGTGGCCATCATTTCAGCCACGGTGGGGTGGTTGGCGACCGGGGCCTGCCTCTGCCCGGTGGCTCCCCATTGTGGCAGGTTGCCACTCTCCCCTCCGTTCTGAGGAGCGTCTGATCCCTGGGTGTTGGTCATCCTGGAATTTCCAATGTACACATATTTATTTTGGGTGAACTTCTTTATATTTATTTCAAAAGAATACCGTTCTTGTGGTTACACTTATTTATTTCCTCATTCATGCCTTATATTTTGACATGAATGTTGAATACAAGCAATCAAATTAAAAAGAAAAACAATCAATCGTAATACTACGTCTAAGGCAGCTCGGGGGATGGCTCGATCTCGGGCTCGTGGGAGACGGGCGAGGTCGAGGAGCTGGACGGTCCGGCGGGTGGTGCACTGCGGGAGATCCTCTTGGGCCTCACTGTGGGAGTCTGAATGGGTTTCTTCTGGCGAGGCGGAAGAGGTGCGATCTCCTCTATGTCCTTCTTCAACTCCTCGATCTGGTAGCGGAGGTGCGGGTTGGTGGCGACACGCTGCCGAAGAAGCTCATTCTGACGCCGCAACTCCTCTGCCTCGGCAGCCAAACGGTGCCCCTGCTGGATGCGGCGACGAAGCTCTCCGTTCTCGCGGTTCAGGTCCTCGGAGGAATGGCGGTAGAAACTGATAGTGTCGCGCTGTCCATTGGCGTCCTGCAGCGCCTCGTAGTGGAGATCATCCATGGCCTCCAACAAGCGCATGGTATGACCAATCGCTGAATGACGCTGGGAGAGGGTGCTGACGAAGACACTGTGTGGGCTCCCTGGGGTGCGAAGAGGTACGAAGCGGAAGTCCGTGTCGTAGAGCTCGCTGTCGTAGATCATCCGGAGCTCCGTAAGTGCCTGGAGAGCGGTGCGCTGACTGGCTACCAGGAAGGTAGGTCCTCCTCCGCGGTAGGTGTGAGCTGTCTGAGGGGAGGGCTGGGCGACGACGGTGACCTCGCAGTAGCTCTCTTCCTCGTCGGGGAAGACTCCATGGTACATCGGCTCTTGCTCGAAGCCGAGGAAACTGACGAGCATGCGTAGCTCGCGGATGAATCCGGCCTCGTCACGAAGAGTCCCGCTCATGGTATGAACCGGCATCTACAAAAGAGAGAAAATTTTTGTGAAAATCTTAGAAGATGAGAGGATAAGTAATCTTTTGTAAAATATAGTGAATATATATAAGTCCTAAGGTCAGGTCTGTTTGGCTTCCTACAGTCAAGTCGGCTCTGATACCATCTTGTCGCGCCCCGATTTAATAAATCAGGACTTTATTGAAATTCCATAGAAAATCAATAAAACAAGACGTTCATCATGCGACCACGTACAATACGGGCAATCATTCACGGTTCGTAGACCGCATTAATACAAAAGTGAATAAAGATGAAGAGAAACTAATAAAACAAGGGTCCTAGATGAACGCCTCCTTCCAGTCTCGCCTTGACTGGGTCGCTACTCCAGACCTTCATCCTCCTCGTAGTAGACTGGCTCTGATGTTGTAAGTCAACGGGGTGAGTACAGATGTACTCAGCAAGCCACCGAATGCAAATATAATGCAAGATAATAACAAGGGGGATAGTGGCAAATTTTGCGGAAGCAGCATAATTGTAAAGCTTTAAATGTGAGCAATTTATTAGTACGGAAAAATAAACATGTGCATGTGTATCATCATCTTCTAACTCGAGGGGTACAGTCAGCCCCACCTCGCTCAACAGTCCTTACGTGCCATGAATAACTTGAACATGCAAACAGTTGTAAACTAACTGCGAGTAGTCACACAACCCGCCCTTGACCGTGGGCTCGGCTTTTCGAAAAGATTAAATTACTCTGATCAGAGATGTACCACTGTACCCACAAGGCACGCACTCATCACCTACACCGAAGTGTAACGAGATGACCCATCACACGGGAACTCGTGCCAAAACCTTCCATATAGTCCTCCCCGACTCAATAGCACCCTCTTATGGGTTTCATATGGTGTCCCGACGCATCGGAGCCCCACCATACCCCCCCTTGAGCCTCGTCGGTACAAGTCGCCCGCAGGCTAGCCCCTTGCCCCCTCCTCTATGGTGCATCAAGCCGAGGTATTCCATACTTCCAGTTAGGACTTACCCATTAGACTTGTGGTTGGTACGGAAGTGCTTTGCAACAGATCCCGCAGACCGGTCCTTATAGTGCCCCGGGTGCGACAAACCAGTGCCCGAGCTTGCACCCGGAACCCACCATACTTATAACTTAGCCAACTCCAACAGAGTCCAGAGTCGAGAATAACGGGGGAAATTCATATACAGAATCCAGCTATCTACGACTCATTCTTTTTATCCTATAGCAGTTGTGCCGGTACATTGGGCACTAGCTAATATTTTAATAGTAGAGTGACAAGGAGTTAAGGCTCAATAAGCATGGCTTGAGTTTGCACACAAGGACGGGAATCTAATAAATATAAGTGTAAGGCTTGATCATTGGACTAATGCAATATTAACCTATGGGTTATAGCGATAATTTATTAAAACATGGGCTCAATTATGATCAACTGTTTCCACAGAGACGGTCGATGACTTGCCTTGCTCAGCAAATGGGGATGGAGGAACCTCGGGGTAGAACTCCTGCTCCTCGACGAACTCGTAGTCTTCTCGATACGGAAAATAAACAATACATTCAATAAACAGATAAAAATTCACCAAATATTAAACATACACATTTGTAGGTTTTATTATGTGAAGTAATATTTTTAATATTTCAAGGTTTTGTTCAAAACAGTAAAGTTTAATATTTTAGGATTTTCCCAATTTATTTTCTGTATTTTTAATTTTAACCCTAAGGGATTTTTATTCATTTATTTATTAATAATATTTTGAGTAACATAAGCATACTGTTTTTATGGCATTAATGTGTAGAGAATAATATTCTGGTTCCAACAAAATTTGAATGGTGAAATTTGGAGTTAAAATGAGCAAGATATGAATTTTTGAAGTTTAAACAATTTTCTGGAATTTTATTTAAACTGAAAACCGTCTCGGGTCCACGGTGAACCGGGTTCACCGTGAACCCGCGACTATACGCGTGGACCGATCAGATCTGGACCGTTGGATCTGGATCCAGCGGCCAGATGCGAGGCGGGGGTTTTAAATGAATTTCAACGGCCCAGATTAAAACGTGGCGAAGGGGTATACGTGGACGCACGGGATCGTTTCAGTGTTTTAAGTCAAGATCTACGGCCGAGGTTAAACAATACCGGTTTGACCGGATCCGAGGGCCTGGATTAGATCCCGAAGGGATTTAATCCTAGCCCTCCGATCTGGATCGGACGGCCAGGGATCCGTCCGGCACGGCACGAGCAAAAGGGATGGTTACCCCCTTCGTTCTCGGCTCCGGCGGTCCAACGGCGAAGGATTCCGGCGACGGCGTGGCTTGGACGACCGTAATAAGGCCAAAAATGGAACC
Source organism: Zizania palustris (assembly GCA_019279435.1). Taxonomy (NCBI): domain Eukaryota; kingdom Viridiplantae; phylum Streptophyta; class Magnoliopsida; order Poales; family Poaceae; genus Zizania; species Zizania palustris. Next base: position 81,529,471 of record JAAALK010000289.1, on the reverse strand, counting down.
AGCGATGTGAGGGGAACTTGGTCGTACCGGCGGTGGTGGTGACGGCGAGCGGACGGCGACCGGCGTTGAAGAGGGGCGGAGGAATCGTTCGGGTTCGTCGGCGGCGAGGCGATCCGGTGGTCCTTCCGACCAACGAAGACGTGGCCGAGGACGGGCGGGCCTTGGTGGTCACGTAGGTGGCGACGGCGAGGGGCGCGGTGGCCTGGATCGCCGGCGAGCGGTGGCTGGAGGCGGAGCAGAGCAAAAGGGCAAAACCTTGCGCCAGAGCTCTTGGAAAGCGAGGGCTTGCGCTCAAGGTGGTGTGGGCAGTGAGCGGTGGCCGAGGGGGTCTTTATAGGGTCATCGGCGATGGCTATGGTAGGCTATAGGAGGGAAACCCGTGAAGGGTTCCTATTTTACTCCGGCGAGGCTTTCCTTTGGCTCGGTTAGCTTCCTTAAGCGTGAAAACGCGTCGGTTAACGATGGAATGGGAGCGGTGGCGATCGGGGGAGATGATCCGGGGCAAATCCAGGTGAAAACGGGCAGCCGTCGGTGAAGCAGGAAGGAGATCGTCGGAGAAAGGAAGGGGAGCGATCCCCTTCCATCGGAGACGAAGCACCTGACAGGTGGGCTCCACCTGTCAGTGAGCGATCCAAAAAGAAAGGGGGCCGACAGACGGGTCCGGGCGGTCAGTGGCGCGGCGGGGCTGGCAGGTGGGTCCAGGCGGGGCGCGGGTGGGAGGAGAGAAGGGAGGGCGGCGCCGACAGGTGGGTCCCGCCTGTCGGTGGGTGCGGCCGGAATGGGCTGGGCCGAAAGGCCTTCGGAGGGGAAAATGGGGTTGCGGCCCAATAAGTATTAAAATGTATTTTTCAATTAAAATAATTCCAGAAATTCAAATATTTGTTTAAGGGTTGGATCACTGTTGATAAAAATTTGTAAAAAATTCCTAAAATTATATCTTGGCTTTTAGTTCATCTCATAAAATTTTCAAGTCCAGATTTTGAGTATTTCTCCCTGTTTGGCTTTATTTGGGTTCTTTTGTGATTTTCCTTTAATAATAAATCCAGAAATAATTATAAATAATGTTTTCTTTTTATTTTATTCCTTTTAATTTTTGGGGTGTTACACTCAGGTACACGGGCGGCGAGCGATTGTCGGGCTGAGTAAGCTGCGGGGTCGGGTCGGCCCAATCCGGGTACCCGGTGCGAAGACGGTGGACGCTTTGTCAGTTTCGGCGTAAAACTGACAGTCTATGTTTAAATTCATTTTTAGGATATTAATATTTAGTTTTTAAGTTTAGAATATTTTTATTTGAGTCAGGTAATTTTTCTAAGATCAGTTTAGTATTTTTCGGAATTTATTTTAGAGTTAGTTTATTTTACCCGAGGGTAAAGTAGTCTTTTCATGTATTAGGATTTGCCTATAAATAGGCCCCTATCCCTTTGGGGATAGATGACTGTTTTTCAAATCAATCTACAATCTACAGTCCACGTACGTCTTTTCAATCTACAAAAATTTGTCTTCTTCCAAGAAAGTTTTCGCCGTCTTCTTCCAAGAAAGTTTTCGCCGACGTCGTAGCTTTCTTCCCGTTTCTTTTTCCTTTCACGCGGCATCTACATTGCGCTAAAACTTTTCCGGCGGTCAAGGACTGCTGTGCTGTTTTCCCACGACGGGACCCACAGCCGGTGAACAGAGAAGAACCCCGGCGGGTGTGTTCCTGCAGCCGGCAGAAATTGGGGTGGGCCCCACGGCTAGGACTGCAGCTCCCTTCTTTTTGCTTGGCTCAACGCAGTGCAGCAGTGTGCATGCCGGCTAGCTTTTTGCTTGGATCACCGCAAGTGCAGCAGTGTGCATGCCGGCTAGCTTGTGCATGGCAGCAGTACAGGTGCATTGATTCGGCCGCAGAAAGCTTGGCAAAGTTTTTTTGGATATTGTTTTTTGCAGCTGCGGCGACCGGATCAGCACGACGCTTCCTTGGATCTTCTGCGCGACGCACTTCGACGGAGAAGATGGAAGTTAGTTGTTTCCTATCTCCTATTTTTTAGCTATTTAATTAATTAAATATTTATCTATTTTTAAATTAGTTGCTAATCTATTAAGTGATTTCGTGGTAATTTAATCTGCCAAAATATTTTTAGTACTCATATATTTTTATCTTAATATTCTTTAATCAGTTCGTATAAACAGAAAATTTATTAATAGTCGCAGTAATATTTCATTCTATATTTACTTGAAATATTTTAGTTTTACTTCTATATTAATTTCTGGATGTTAAAGGTTTTATTCATTTAATTAGTATTTTATCTTTAGACCTAAAAATAAATATCATGTGTTTTATTTAGGTCTGTTTACTTACTGCAGACTGTTTATTTAGTTTATCTTTAAATATCAGTTAAATTAAGATATCAAATCATTTTTTGTCTAGATCAATTTAATTCCAGTAATTTACTTTGCTAATATTATTTGTCTGGTTAAGTTTGTTTGGGTGTTGAGATTAGTACATAGTTTAGCAAAAAAATTTAGGCGCCCATTCACCCCCCCTCTGGTCGCTACTTTCGGTCCTACAACCTCGACCCGAGGTTCGACCTCGACCCCTTCGCAGCCTTCGTGACCGAGCTCCCCACTCGCCTGGCATCAAGCCTCCCGCTTGACCCAGGTTCACTTGCTACGAACCGTCTGTCGCCTCCGAAGTCACCTGCGCACCACACACAAATAGACAAGTGTATCCAGTACCCCGGAGACCTCTTCGGGTAAACAACCTCCGGCACACACTCCGGTGTACCGCCCAAAGTACCAAGACCTTCGGTACGACCCAATCATCGTGTACTATCGGACCCCTCCGACAGGCGCACTCCGCTGCAACAGATGCAGCCAACAAACCCCACTGAACCCTTCAGTGAAGCAACCTCCGAACCCCTTCGGAGGGACCCCTTCGAATCAGAGGATAAAATCTGTCAATCACTCATCGCAGACTCCGAAACCAACCCTTGGTTTCTCATCGAGACCGGAGACGCAATGGCTTTGCTGGTACTACCGTCAGTTCTGCTGTAAATGTGATTTATCGGAGGTACGCTAGCAATCGGAGCTAGAGGTATGGCCTCGGTAAAGCCAAACCTTCTAAGTGTCGCCTCTACTTGAGAGCTAAGTGCTGAATCTAGACGGTTGGCTAGCGAAGCGCTAATAGCTTGGTCTACCGACGCGGCTATTTTTTGCTCAATCTCTAAAGAAGATAAATGAGGCGATACTGGTGTTACTTGAGTCTGAGCGAGGTCGGGGATGTTGATGTCGTGCTTGATGAAGCTTGCGCAAGTCTTGACGTGGCCCCCAAGCATGAGGTCCTATAGTGCCTTCATCTTTGCCTCGATCTCTGCTAGGTCTTCTTCAGGAATATCTTCAAGGGTAGGCGTCATGATGTTGTGGTTGTCGATATCTGCGCCTCCCATGGGATCCATCGGTGATGAAGACGTAGTAGTCGCTGTAGTCGCTAAAAAGTGTGTTGACACAAAAACGTGCCCCCGCACTTGGGTCAGTTCGACGATCCAAAAGTGTGTGGATACTTAGGGACAATCCTAAGCGTAACACAACACTGATATCGCATTCTGACTACCCTTAACAGTGGCAAGGGGGGTGGAGTCGCCAGGTAATCAGATCACATAGAAATAATCCAATTAGCCGAAAAGAAATATATTAAATAAAATAAAACAGCAAGCTGAATGGAGCCTAACTAATTCGAAGTGTACTGTGCGAAGGGCATCGCCAAAGGCAGCATATGGCATCTGATGCGAAGGGTCTCACCGAAGGTAGTCTTTGGCGTTCGGACTAATCTGACCGAAGGGAGGCTCTGAACAGATCTCGACACAAAATCACCTCCGAACAGCGGGGTTCGGCGTGAAGTCTCTCACACGACAAAATATCTCAAACGCAACACGCTGGCGTGACTTCGTCTGGCATGGGGTACAAACGTGGCGAAGCCTAAAGTGACAAAGCCTGTTGCGGAGCGTGTTGGCAGGCGGGTTCGGGTCAAACCGACAACAGCGTGACAGTCTGGCACAGGAAGATGAAGCAGTATTCCCGCCGAAGGTGTTCTGGCAGCCTCCGAAACCAGTCTCCTGGCTTCAGACACCTCTGGCAAAGTGGCTCCGAGCGGGAAAACCTGTAACAGAACAGATATCAAGTGCCAATTCGGCCTAGGGACCGAATCTACTAAGTGTCGCGGTAGGGAAATGAAGGTAGCAATATGTTACGTAGATTGACGGATACTTCATAAGCGAAGTAACAAGGCGATAGAAATCTGTTACGTAGATTACCGGGTACTTCACAGGCGAAGTAACAAGGTGTTGGGGGAGATAATCCCGATGACAGTGGGGAGCATAAGGAGCCGTACAGTTCTGAGGGAAGGCTTCGGCCGGAAGACCCGAAGCCCTACGCCGAAGGCGCCCGAGCCTCTGAACGAGGAGACCGGAGGCCTCCGGGGCCTCCGAGACGTGCCGAAGGGGCCCTCTGTAGCGCCCCGATTTATCAAATCGAGACATTATTGAATTTCAGAAGAAAAACAATAATACAAGAGGTTCATCATGCGACAACGTACATACGACAACATCCATGGTACGCAGACCATATTTATTACATCAAAGTTTTAGTAAAAACAGTAATAAAAATAATTAGAAAGCGGCATGACGAACATCTCCTTCAGGATCTTTCTTCTCGACTGGGTCGCTACTCCAGACCGTCTTCATAGTAAGCATCCTCTGTGGGGTCCAACGGGTATGAGTACAAAAAGTACTCAACAAGCCACCGCAAATGCAAGTAGTAATGCAGGATAATAAACAAGGAAGGGTAATGGCTAACATTGCAGAAAAGTGCAGTTTCAGTTATTGCATTTAGTGTAATCACATTTTAATCATGCGGAAAAGTAAATATGAATATCAACAACATCAACTAACTCGAGGAGTACATTTTACCTCCTCGCACAACAGTCCTTACATGTCAAACCATCATGCACATACATATCCGAAGTAATCTAACTGGGGGATGTCACGCAACCCGCCCTTGACCGTGGGCTCGGCTTTTCGAAAAGATTTAAGACTCTGATCAGAGATGTACTACTGGACCCACAAGGCACGCACTCATCCCAAACGAGATGACCCATACCACGGGAACTCGTGCCAAAACCTCGGCATGAAATGTTCCAAGCGATAACCACCCGCTCTAGGTTTCGCCGGCTCGCCGGGCCGCATCCCGGCTAACGTCGCACCCCCTTTTGCGCCACATTGGTACAAGTCACCCGCAGGTGCAACTTGACCCATCTCCAAATGGTGGCCTCGATTTGGAACAACCCATACCTTAGTTAGGACTTACCCACTAGACTTGTGGTTAGTACGTAAGTGTATTGCAACGGATCCCTCAGACCGGTCCTTATAGTGCCCCGGGTGCTACCGACCAATGCCCTAGCTTGCACCCGGAACCCACCATGCATTCACTCACAACCACAACTCCAACAACGACAGAATTCCATAGATAAGAAACAATGGGGATCATATAGTAGAACCATGTACTACGACTCATTTTTATCCTATAGCGATCGTGTCGATACATTGGACACTAGCTAATAACATTTATCATATGGTGACAAGGAGTTTAGGCTAGAGAGCATGGCTTGGGTTGCACATCAAGGTCGGGGGATCCTAAATAAATATATTGTAAGGGTTCATTTGACTAATGCATATATAACCTATGTGTTTTAGCGATAGTTTAATCAAACGTGGGTTCAATATGCTCAAAAGATTGTGTTGGTGACTTGCCTTGTTCAGCAAAGGGAGAGGGAGGGACTTCGGGGAAGTACTCCGGCTCCTCGGCGGCGTCGTAGTCTTTTTGATATAGTAAAGTAAAATAAAAAGAACACAACATTCAAATCAAACAATATAACATTACATTATAAGCACATAAGTTAAAGTTGGTTTGATTAAAAATAAAATGAATTCAATTGTTAAGGTTCTGTGGTTTACTTCATAAATAAATTTTAAAGGAATTAAAAAGCTGTCCTTTTTAGAAAGGGGTGTTTAAATGTGATTATTGTCATATTAAGTTCTCAAATAAATTTGAAATGAAAAGTTCATGTTAGTTTAATGGTTTTCAGTAAATGGACAGAAAGGAAATAAATCTAATTTTTTCTGAAGTTTAAACATTTGAATTTACATTTTAATCCTAAAGGCATTTGAATACTTATTTGAATAAACATGAAATGTCAGGTAAACCTACTGTTTTTATTGCATAAACATGTAGAGAATAATATTATGAATTTTCTGAAATTGGAATGGCAATTTTTAGAGTTCAAATGCGCCAGATATGAATTTTACAAGTTTAAAAGTATTTCTGAAATTCATTTTCAATTTTTAAACCCCTCGGGTCTACGGTGAGCCAGGCCCACGGTGAACCCGCGCACTGTGCGCGTGCACCAGGTCGATCTAGACCGTTGGATCCAGATCCAACGTGCGCAGGCGAGGCGGGGCGCTTAAGTTATAATGGATGGCCATGATTAAAACGCGCGAAAGGGTATAACGTGGACGCACGAGATTGAGTCAAGGCTTTTAAAAGCGATCAACGGCCCAGATGGTCTGGTACCCCTTTGACCGGATCAAGGGCGGAGATTAAATCCCGTAGGGCTTTAATCAGAGCGCTCCGATCGCGATCGTGCGGCCAGGATGAAATCCGGCATGACACGCGCTTAGGGGGTTGTACCCCCTTTCGTCTCTGGTGACGGCGGGGTTCGGGTGCGGCAGCGACGGCGCCGACGAGGGGGCTAGGCCCTAGTTCTATGCAAAAATGGAAAGAGGGGGCCATGGCGGTCACAACGGTACCTTCGACGGCGATGAAGGGCGGCGGACGGTGATCGGAGGCGAGGGTATACGCGAAGGGATTCTCGGGTACTCGACGACGGTGGGGATCCGGCGATCTCCTTGGCCAGCGAAGGTGTGGCCGAGGTAGGGGCGGTCCTTGCGGTCGCAGAGGTGCGGTCGACGAGGACGGAGGGGTACTCCGGTGACGGCGATCGACGGCTGGTGAACGGGCGGCGGTGTTGCGCTAAAAACCGGGTGGAGGGCGTTCTGATCGTGCTCGAGGCGAGTGGACGTGGGGGTCGGACGCGGCGGAGGCCGAGGGGTTAAATAGGACGTCGGAGGGGGCTCGCATGCAAGGAAAGCCGAGGAGGGCTTTACTCACCGGCGAAGGCGCGGCCATGCGCGTGAAGGCGATCCAGGGACTTAAACGCGCGCCTTAACGCGCTTAATTGACCGGTGGGCTCGGGGAAGTTAAGGCCGGCCTCAGTTTAACGGAAGGGGGAGCCGGCGAGCGGATCCGAGGCGAAGTTCTCGCCGGCGGGATTAGGGGGGCCTGGCGCGAGGTTGATGACGAAGCTGACAGGCGGGGGCCACTGGTCGGCGGGCGCGAACGAGCGAGGGTGGCGACTGACGGGTGGGCCGGGCTCGGGCGCGAGAGGGAACGGTTGGCGCCGACAGGTGGGGCCAGGGTGTCGGGTGCGCGCGTGAGAGGAGAGGTGGTCACTGACGGGTGGGCTCCACAGGTCAGAAGGCGCGCGCGGGAGGGAGTGGGCTAGGCCGGCCGGGAGAGAGAGAAGGGAGGGGAGGGAGCCCGTTACTGTTTTAAAGCATTTCTGAATAAAAATAATTCCAGGAAATAGATTAAAATCTTAGGGCTACTTCCAAGGTTGGTAAAAATTTATAAAAATTCTCAAAAATATATTTTGGTCTTAGGATCATATACAAAAAGTTTCACCTCCTAGTTTGGCCATCTACTCTATGTTGTAGTTCAAAAGGGTAAAAAAAGAGAATTAAAAGTATTTTTAGAAATATAAATTCCAAGAAATTGAATTTAATGATATTTTTATTGTTTTGGAAATTTGGGGTGTTACACCCTCGGAGGGGAGCGACCAGCCAGATGCCGGAGGCTAACCTTCGGGCGAACCAAAGGCTCCGGAGGGAGGCCGTGCGTGGGGAAGACCCAGTCAAGACCGTACGGGAACAAGATCGTGATCGCCTGCGCCGTGTCGACTGGCCCTTGCAGCGCCCGACACGGTTAATACGCTGTCAGAATCGCGTCGTCTTGTCTGCACTATGTAACATCTACCTTGTCTGTACCGCCGACTTATGTCAGACCGAGTAGCAGTTGGGGTTTGAGGGTACCCGACCCTTCAGAGCGGGTCACCCTATAAATAACCCCCAACTACAGTTGTAATGGGTACACGATTCAAGAATACAGTTGGCGCACAATGCTCCATTACTCCCATCCACCGAGAAAACCTGTTGGTTCGATCCGTCGTCCCAACAGTTGGCGACGTCCGTGGGGATCCTAGTTCGAGAAGCTAGCGTCCTCTACACTGTCACAAAAATATGTCGGGTCGGAAGGGTGCGAGCACGGTTCCGCTGCGGCGGTCAGCCCACACCGCCGGAGTCGAGCCCACCCCAATCGCCATTCCCGACCAACCGGTCGTCGCGTCCGTCAGGGCGCCTGCCGTGGATCCAACCCAGGCCCCTGAGGGGACGCCGGAGGTCTGGGGTCCCGTTGGCGTTCCGGAGCCGGCCTCCGTCAATCCCGCGGGGCTCCAGGAGGGGCCCTCAGAGGCGCACCCTCCGAACAGGCCCCCGGCGGTGGCCCTTCGGACTGACTACGTTCGCTCACAGGACCCTAAGACCGCCTCCGGAGGAAGCGGGAGTCAGGCTGATGCCCTTACTACCGAGAATGCTAGGCTAAAGACAGAGCTGGCTCAATGGCGCCAGGAGGCGTCGCTCCGCCCCCCGGAGCCCTCCCGCGCCACGAGGGTCACAGCCGTGACCCTGAGTGACGACGAAGATCAAGTGGCCCGGACTACCGTTAAATCTCAAATCCTCACCGACTTTGTTGCTCAATGGAAGCCTGTGGATGGTCACGCTGGTACCAAAGCGGGCGAGGAGATCTGGACCGTCTATTCGGATGGTGCCTACCAGGCTTTAGGAGCCGGAGCCAGAGCAGTCATTGTCTCCCCCTTCGGCCAGTAGGCTTCGTATTCCGCTCGGCTGAGCTTCAAGGCTACGAACAATATCACCGAGTACGAAGGAGTGCTACTGGGTCTTCGCAAGGCGCATGCGCTCGGAGCCGCCCGTGTTGTAGTCAAGACCAATTCTCAGGTCGTCGTCGGGCATATATACAAGAGCTTCCAAGCCCAGCACCCAGACCTCGCCGCCTACCTCAAAGCCATTCAGAAATTCGAAGCATCTTTTAAGGGGATATCTGTCCAAAGCATCCCAAGAAGCGAGAACTGCCAAGCCGACACCCTCGCCAAAGCCGGAGCCAGCGGCCAAACCTTGCCGCCGGGCGCCTTCTTCGGAGAGATTATCAAACCTTCGGCGCCCCTCCGCGACGAAGCATCACCCTCTGTACTAGCCAACACCCCAGCGTCGCTTTGGCCAGCCGCGGTTCTCTGCATGGTCAGCAACGATTGGCGGGAGCCCATTTTGCGAGCACTCGGCAGTGATTTTGATGACCGGCCCAGTCCGGATCAAGCGCAGCTTCAACTCCACGCCAGGTCTTTCCAAGTCATTGATGGCATTTTATACAAATCAGGGGTATGTTCCCCACTGCTCCGGTGCATCTCTCACTCGGACGGGATAGCAATGCTCTGAGAAATCCACGAGGGGCTGTGCGGCAGCCATTTAGCACCTCGGGCACTCGCCGGGAAGGCCCTCCGGTAGGGCGTGTACTGGCCCACAATCGTCGCCGATGTCGAAGACTTAGTGCGTACCTGCCAGGGATGCCAATGGATGGGGCGACGGAGCCACAAGCCCCCGGTCAGCCTGCAGCTCATCCCACTTGTGTGGCCTCTAGCTCACTGGGGAATGGATCTCATTGGACCATTCCCTAGAGCAAGAGGCAACCTGCGCTTCGCTGTTGTCGTTGTTGAGTATTTCTCCAAGTGGGTCAAGGCCGAGCCATTGACTTCCATCACCTCCCGCAGTGTCCAGAAATTCTTCTGGCGGAACATAGTCTGCCGCTTCAGAGTGCCCAAGCAGCTCACGCTGGACAATGGCACTTAGTTCGACGCTGGAGCTTTCAAAGCATTTTGCGAAGAATTGGGAGTCCAGCTCTGCTTCACAGCAGTTTGGCACCCCAATCAAATGGGGCTGTCGAGCGGGCTAATGGACATATACTCTCTGGCCTTAACAAGCGCATCGTGGGCTTAGCTAAGGGATTGTGGCCTGAAGAGCTCCCGAAGATCTTGTGGTCCATTCGGACCACCCCTTCCCGCGCAACCAGGTTCACCCCGTTTCGACTCCTATTCGGTGACGAAGCAATGACCCCGACGGAAATCCAGGCTGGCTCAATGCGAGTCACAACGCCCAGGAGCGATCAAGAGCGCGTCGTCTCCCTCGATCTTGTGGAGGAGACACGGCTCCGAGCCGTCGCCAACCTCTCACAATACCAAAAGCAGACAAAGGAGTGGTACGACCCTAAGGTCAAGCGCAACGAGTTCTAGTCTGGGCACCTCGTCTTGCGCGTGGTGGCTGCCCCGACGAAGCTAGGAAACAAATGGGAAGGCCCATACATCGTGACTGGCTTCGGGCGGCCTGGGTCCTACCGACTGGCTACCTTAGAAGGCGAAGACCTGAAACACACTTGGCATGCCGAGCACTTGAAGCGCTATTTTGCATAATTCTATGTCTCCCGGTGATGGCCGATGTCGGCCAATGTTGTACCCTATTTACAATCCAATAATACTATCAGGCAAACGTTTCGGCCAGAATGGACATCCTTCGGTATCTAAGCATCGTCTTTTCACCCTACATTCGGGTTCCGAGCTCCGGCTCGATGCACCCTACATTCGGGTTCCGAGCTCCGGCTCGACGCGCCCTCGATTTGGGTTCCGAGCTTCGGCTTGATGCACCCTACACTCGGGTTCCGCGCTCCGGCTCGATGCACCCTACATTCGGGTTCCGAGCTCCGGCTCGACGCACCCTTGATTTGGGTTCCGAGCTCCGGCTCGACGCACCCTCGATTCGGGTTCCGAGCTCTGGCTCGACGCACCCTCGATTCGAGTTCCGAGCTCCGGCTCGACGCACCCTACATTCGGGTTCCGAGCTCCGGCTCGATGCACCATACATTCGGGTTCCGAGCTCCGGCTCGACGCGCCCTCGATTCAGGTTCCGAGCTCCGGCTCGACGCACCCTACACTCGGGTTCCACGCTCCGGCTCGATGCACCCTACATTCGGGTTCCGAGCTCTGGCTCGACGCACCCTCGATTCGGGTTCCGAGCTCCGACTCGATGCACCCTCGATTTGGGTTCCGAGCTCTGGCTCGACGCACCCTACACTCGGGTTCCGCGCTCCGGCTCGATGCACCCTACATTCGGGTTCAAGGCTCTGACTCGACGCGCCCTCGATTCGGGTTCCGAGCTCCGGCTCGACGCACCCTACACTCGGGTTCCGCGCTCCAGCTCGATGCACCCTACATTCGGGTTCCGAGCTCCGGCTCGACGCACCCTACACTCGGGTTCCGCGCTCCGGCTCGATGCACCCTACATTCGGGTTCCGAGCTCTGGCTCGACGCACCCTCGACTCGGGTTCCGAGCTCCGGCTCGACGCACCCTCGATTCGGGCTCTGAGATCCCGTTCGATACAACTTAGTTCTTCCGCCTTCCTCACTGCTGTTCGCGCCCAGTCGACAAACCGTCTGCCCGTGCAGGAGGGGGGAAGGAGCAGAGAAGAAAGGGGAAGGAGCAAAGAAGGCTTCAATTATTTGCATCGTCAATACAGCGTACAATATACAACGTTTGTGGCGAATTAAAAGCAAGAGAGGTTAAGTGAAGTCTTCATCCAAGCCAAGCAGGAACCGGAAGCCTCTTCGGTCCGGACAGTCACCCGGGCCGGAGCCCGCCCTTGTCTGAGGCTCCGGCGCGGTGCGCTTAGACTTCTCTTTCCTCTTCTGCCTTTTCTCTTCTTTCCTTTGGGCGCGAAAGGTCCTCTGATCTTCTTGCAATTGAGCCCAGCTACACAAACCTTCGCCCTCAAACGGTGCTTTGTTCGGACCAGCTTCCACGTCGGACCAATCCACTGGTTCAGGCGATGAAGATGGAGCTCGGGGCTCTTTCTCTTGTTCTTTAATTAGGCTCAGAACCCCTTTAAGGACTTCTGGGTCTGCATACCCATCGCTACCTCGAGGAAGGACGAAGCGTGCGAGCCGATTTGCTCTAAGGGCTTCGAGAATAGCCCATCGATGTCGAAGGGCTCTGTCAGGCTCGAGTACCTCAATGTCGCAATCGCGAGCGGAGCAAACACCCTGAATAGTTCCCGAAAAGCAAGTACCCTTTATTAATGCATAAATAAGTTTCTAAACTATTACAAGATTTGTAGCACGAAGACCCTAAGGAGGCTACACCTTCGGGTCCAGTTGGCGCGTCGTGGTCGAAGGCTTCGAAGGGGCCAGAGGTTCGCTCGAACGAAGGGCCTCGTCCAGCCAAGCCTTAACCGCGTTAGGGCCCTCGGCTTGCCAGGTCGCTTGGAGGGCTCTCCAGGACTGAGCTACCGCCGGACTCGGTGATAGGAGGTGGCTCCCCCTGAAGGCGATGGGGCGTGAGCTCGAAGGCGAAGGAAGGGGGAGGCCGGACGTCTCAAGATGCCGGAAGATCCCGAGCGCAGCTACCCGGGCTGATACCTCACCGTACCTCGACACGGTGAGGCCTATCTACCGGACGGCGGCCTGGACGAACTTTAGCCGATGGCTAAGGGGCTCCCGGGTGACGTCGAAGGCCGCGCACCCGGTGCCATAGCGCGTCAGCACCCTCCGGAGGGACACTACGGTGTCGGCCGCTGTCTTCTCCCCCTGGGCTAACGCTTCGGTCACCTCCTCATTCCGAGCCAGGAGGTCCGCTGTGGTCCGCTCTAGCTGGAGCACTCGGGCTTCGAGGGCCTCGGCATTGGCTGCGGCCTCCCGGAGTTCGTCCATGTCCGAGACCTGAGCCTGAAGCACGAAGACTTCTCCTTCGAGTCGCTCCGCATCTTCGGCTCGGGACCGGAGCCTCTCCACCTCGGCAACCTGGGCCCGAAAGGCATTGACCTCCGCCTCGAGCTCGTCCGCTCGAGCGGCCCACGCTCGGAGTCCCTCCAGTTCAGCGTCTCGGGCCTTGAGGGAGTCGACCTCCGCCGCTTGGGCCTCGAGTGCCTCGGCTCTAGCGGCCCGGGAGCGAAGGCCTTCGATCTCGGCCGCTTGCTCGCGGACCAACCTCTCGGCAGCGTCCACTCGGCCGGAGAGCTCTGAAGTGCTGCTCTCGTAGCGGCGGCGTTCGGAGAGCAGGGAAAGCATCGAGCCCCGCACCAGCGTGGCCACCTGCACACGAAATGGCAAGTCAGGGAGGATACTAGGGGCTCGCTCCGGGAAAATAACTCGCCCACGGCGTTCTCGATGGCCCGGTTGAGCTCGAGGCTGTCCGACAGGCTAAGCTCGTCTATCACCCGAGCCTCCCGCAAACGAGGTAGGAGTCGTGGACCGGGGCCACCCTCGACACGAAGTCCTCGACTTCCTCCAGGAAGGGGCACAAGAGGGGCACGCTAGAGTGTGCGCCCCTCAAGCTAGAGGGTGGCCTGGGCCGGACCCCGGTCTCTCGGTCACCCCCTCAGAAGCTTCTTCGAGGGTCTCTTCTGACTCTGCCTCGTCACCTAGCTCCGAGGCCCCCATCGTGTTGACAGGTACTTCGGACCCTGCGTTGGCGCCATCCTCGGAAGGAATCAGGGCCGGATCTGAGGCCCAGACGGACGTACCTGCTCAGAAGAAACAGGGATTAAGGTTGAAAGGGACCGACGCTTTGAATAAAGGGTGGACGAGTTTACGTACCTTCGTCCGCGGCCTCGACGGAGGCTTCCGAAGGCTGGACGCCCCTCGGAGTGCCCGGCCGATAGAACAGACTGTCTACCGAGTTCATCGGGGAACCAGCTGCCACTGCGGCGAGTTCAGCCTCGACGTCGGCACTTCTTTCGACAGCTCCGAGGGGATCAGCCAATCCCCCCAGTCTAGGCTGTCGGTCTCCCTACTCCCTCGAGAGCTAGTGGAGATCCCCTCTGAGGCTGGATCGTGTAGGGGGTAGACTTGGGGGACGGCGCCGCTTCGTTAATCGGCGCCTCCTGCCCGGTCACCGGTGATGAGGACATCACTTCACATGATACACACATGGAGCCTCCACCTACAATTCAATTACAAGGACCAATCACACGCGCCCGTGCCCGTCGCTTGAACCATGAGGTTAATTCTTTCCTTAGCAACTTTGATTATATTTGTTTGGACGGGATGCTACTGAATTCTAGTGATATTTTGTTGCTTAGGAACATGGGAGATGGAATAGAAGAGTTGGAGTTGAAGACGGAGCCGCACGGATGATTTGAAGTCAAGAATTCGTTGGTTCGGACTACATCGACCACCATTCACCAAAATGGGCATAACTTCTTCATACGAAGTCCGATTGGCGCGTTCTTTGACTTTTTGGAAAGCTGAGGAGAAGACGGATCGTTTGCCGTTGGTTTCACCTCATTTGGAGTCTCAAGTCGTCCTGTGTATTTAAAACAGTCCTGCGTGACAGAACTGGGCCGTGTTGGCCCATAATCTGAGTCTGTACGTCTTCTAGCCCACAGCCTGTGTCTGTTCGCCTTCCACAGGCCGCCGCCCTATATATTCTCACGCCAGCCGCCTCTAGGGTTAGGTTTTGCTTTGTTTGCATCTACACTGTTGTGTTTAGATCCCGCCTCTTGCACCGGACCGATTAGCTGCTGCATTGGCGTTTGTGAAACCTCACCTTATCACCGTTTGTCTGTGATTTGGCATTCGACTTGTATCCTTCCTGTTCTTGCTTGTGTTCTTGGGTTCGCTTGCAGGAATTAGCCTTCGTGGTGAGGTCAATCGCGTTTTGCGTGGTTGATAACCAACGGAGACAGTGGTGTAACGATTGCAAGGTTTTGATCCGCCGGACCGGAGCCTTGGATCGCCAACGTCGAGATTCTCCACCAACCCAAGTTTATCCTTTACCTAACGGAAGATCGGGACCACTCCCCCATCAGTTGGTATCAGAGCTCAGTTTTCCCGTTAGGTAATCTCGATCTGTTTTTGTTTTTACCCAGAGTCCAGAAAACCGCACCAAAAAAATTCCCCACCGAGAACCCCTTTGTGTCTTGCGATTTTAATTTCAGTTTTAACTTTGTTGAGTTCGTGTTCTTGGTCGAGTCTTGTTGCTGGTTTAGTCATCCCTCTGTGTCGTTTGAGTAGTAGTTGTTCTTGTGTCTCAGAAAAAAAATTCCCCACTGAAAAACCCCCATTCCGCAACCCTATTTCGTTTTTCCACATCGACTCTTTGTGACCCCCCTTCAGTAAAACAGGCATAACTTTTCGCTCGTTTGGCAGAAAAATCTGAAATTTTTTGAGCGTGTTCCTGACCCAATTTGGGTGGGTATCCTAACTCGGTTCCCCAGTTAGCCCTCACCAAAATTGCCAAAAAAAATCAGGAAGATAAAGAAAAAAATTGGTCAAAGTTTTTGCTCGCCGGACAGCGAACTTGTTTGAATTTTTATGAGCCACATCCCACCTCAGTTGTAGGTGCCAATTTTTGTGGTTGCATCTCTAGTCATCCTTATTCAAAAAAAATAGAGTGAAAAAAAAGAGGAGAAAAAAATATATAAAAAAAGAGAAGCGGTCCTGTTAGTTGCTTGTGCGAACTCTTGTCCGAACTCTTGTCCGATCTCTTGTTCGATCTCTTGTCCGATCAGTGGCAGGCAGTGGCAGTTTCTGCTTGTCCAATCCCTTGTCCGAACTCTTGTCCGATCTCTTGTCCGATCAGTGGCAGGCAGTGCCAGTTTCAGTGGCAGTTTCTGCTTGTCCAATCCCTTGTCCGATCTCTTGTCCGATCCCTTGTCCGATCTGTAGAGAGTTGAAATTGGTCTGTTTTTGCTTCCTTTTGATTTTTGGGAGCACTAAGGCCAGCAACTAAGGCCAACAACTTTGACGAGTACTAGGGAATACTTATTGAACTTGGTTTAACTGTTATTATTATCGCTAATCCTTGCTACTCACTTTGCCTTCCAAGCTACACCCTTCTCTTGGTCAGGACAGGTTCATTTCTTGCAATTGTACACCACCCTCCACTTGGTTCATCACCTGTAGGCCGGTGACCTCACTGCGGCGTGGTAAGAACACTTGCAAGCGTGGGTAAGGTGCTTGACGGATTGCTTCCACCCCACACCCACCACCACACCTAGTTGTTTTCCATCAGGATTATTCTTTGTTGTTTTGTCTTTCACTAACATGGAAGATAACAGCGGTACCCCTCCATCTGATTTTAATGAATGTGTCTCACGACGTGCTCTACTAGAGTCTCAGCGGCAGACCCAACATTCCATTGAACGTCTCGCACGTACTGTGGCTGACCTAGTAGACCGGATGACTGCCTTGGAAACACGCTTGCCTGCTGCACGAGCCAACAATGACCATGTTGAAGAGGAAGACGACCATATTGAAGAGGAAGACGACCTGTCCTATGCTGGGAACAATGGCATTGGACCTGATGAGGCTGCACATCATCGTTTTCAGTTCAACCGTCAAGGTATGGGCGGCCACCGCAACCGCCATCCACGAGGTAACAATGACAACCGCAGGAATGATGATCCCTACTCCAAGGTAAAATTTTCAGTACCTCCTTTTGCTGGCACCTATGATCCAGATGCATATTTAGATTGGGAGATGTCAGTCGAACAAAAATTTAATGCTCACATGGTTCCTGCTATCCACCGCGTGCGCTTAGCTACTAGTGACTTCACTGGATATGCTCTTCTTTGGTGGACTGAAATAGTTCAGGTTGGAAATGAACCACAAACTTGGGATATGTTAAAACGGCAAATGCGTGGTAGATGGGTCCCTCCTTCATATAAACGTGATTTGAGAAAAAAAATTGCAGCGCCTAAACCAAGGAAATAAATCGGTAGAGGAGTATTATCAGGAGTTGCAAATAGGTTGCATGCGTGCTGAAATTGAGGAGGACAATGAGGATAAAATGGCCCGTTTTTATGGTGGTTTAAGACGTGAAATTCAGGATATCATTGATTATAAAGAATACAATACTATCACTCGTCTTTTCCACCTTGCTATGCTTGCAGAAAAAGAATTGCAGGGTCGCCAACAACCACAACACAGCATGAGGACCAACATTGGTGGTGCTACTTCACGCTCAAGTGGGCAGCAGCAACGACCACCCCCACCCCCTTCTCAACCGGCGGCTACATCAGCACCTTCTACATCTACAGCCCAGGTTGAGAGTTCTAAGACTACAGCATCCAAGGCGCCAGCCAAGCCCACCTCTTCGGCAGCCTCTACTGCGCGTTCTGCAGCGATCCAGTGTCACAGATGCAAAGGATTTGGCCATGTGATGAAAGACTGCCCTAGTCAGCGGGCTTATATCGCTACGAAAGACGGTGGCTACGTAAGTGCTAGTGATGTTGAAGATGAATATGCACTTGCTGCTAACATTGCAGGAGATGATGATACATCCGACGATGACGCTGTTTTTGCACCGGATGCCTCTGCCGACCTTGAAGCACTTATTGTACAACGCGTCTTGAGCACTCACATGGAGCAGGACGATCGGGCACAACGGAATAATCTGTTTCAGACCTTCTTCGTCGTCAATGACCGTCGTGTACGTGTCATCATCGACAGCGGTAGTTGCAACAATTTGGTGAGCCACGACATGGTAACGAAGCTTCAACTTCCCACACGTGCGCATCCACACCCTTACCATGTGCAATGGTTCAACAATAACGGTAAGGTCAAGGTAACACAAACTGCTCACATCAAATTTTCCATTGGTACATACTTTGGAGTTGCTGATTTTGATGTAGTACCAATGCAAGCATGTTCTCTGTTACTTGGTAGACCTTGGGAGTATGATACTGATGCTACACACCATGGTAGGAGCAATAAGTACACATTTATGTATAAAGGAAAGAAAGTTACATTGCTTCCTATGACTCCTGCTGAAATTGTGAAATTTGAACAAGAAAAACATGCTAGGGACGCACAAAAGAGCAAACAACCTTCTGAAAATCAGCAAGTAGCTAAGACGCTTTTGAGGCAACAGAAAGATAAAATTGCTTCCCCTTCTTCATCATAACTTATAAATCTGAAAGGACGTGTCATGCTTGCAACTAAAACTGACCTTGCTGAAATTTGTGATGATACCCCCTTGCTATATGGCTTGATTTGCACAAACGTGTTGTTTTCACTTGCGAACATTCCTAGCTCTGTTCCTGTTGCAGTCACTGACCTTTTGCAGGAGTTTAAAGATGTTTTTCCTGCTGAGATACCACCCGGGCTGCCACCGATACGCGGCATCGAGCACCAAATTGATTTGGTCCCGGGAGCGTCTCTTCCTAATCGTGCAGCGTACTGTACCAATCCAGAGGAGACAAAAGAAATTGAGCGCCAAGTACAGGACCTTCTTGATCGTGGGTACGTCCGTGAAAGCCTTAGTCCTTGTGCAGTACCCGTTCTTTTGGTACCTAAGAAAGATGGTAGTTGGCGCATGTGTGTTGATTGTCGTGCTATTAATAATATCACCATTCGATATCGACACCCTATTCCTAGATTGGATGACATGCTTGATGAGCTTAGTGGTGCCATTATCTTTTCTAAGATCGATCTCCGTAGTAGCTACCACCAAATTCGCATGAAACTAGGTGATGAATGGAAAACTGCTTTTAAAACAAAGTTTGGATTATATGAGTGGCTTGTCATGCCTTTTGGACTTACTAATGCACCTAGTACCTTCATGCGCTTGATGAATGAAGTCCTACGGCACTTTATAGGACGCTTTGTGGTTGTATACTTTGATGATATCTTGGTTTATAGCAAGTCTCTCACTGAACATGTTGAACACCTACGTGCTGTTTTTTCTGTCCTCCGTGAGGCTAGAATGTTTGGTAACCTTGAGAAGTGCACGTTTTGCACGGATCGAGTTGTGTTTCTTGGATATGTTGTCACTTCACAGGGTATTGAGGTTGACGCGGCAAAGGTAGAAGCAATCAACAGCTGGCCGCAACCCCAAACTATCACACAGGTACGTAGTTTTCTTGGTCTTGCAAGTTTCTACCGGCGTTTTGTGAAAGATTTCAGCACCATAGCCGGTCCTTTACATGAGTTGACCAAGAAGGGAGTTACTTTTACTTGGGAACCAGCACAAGAACAAGCTTTTGCCACACTCAAGGATCGCCTTACACATGCACCTCTACTTCAGTTACCCGACTTCGGTAAGCCTTTTGAGTTAGAATGTGATGCTAGTGGTTTTGGATTAGGAGGTGTGCTGCTACAAGGAGATAAACCCGTGGCCTATTTTAGTGAGAAATTACATGGCCCACAGTTGAATTATTCTACCTATGATAAGGAATTATATGCCTTAGTGCGTGTGCTTGAAACTTGGCAACATTACCTTTTGCCTAAGGAGTTCATTATTCATTCGAATCATGAAGCATTGAAGCATATACGTAGTCAAGCAAATCTGAATAAACGACATGCTAAATGGGTAGAATTTATTGAGACTTTTCCATATATCATTAAGCATAAGAAAGGGAAAGATAATGTGATTGCCGATGCTTTATCTAGACGTTATACATTGCTTTCTCAACTTGATTATAAGATCTTTGGTTTAGAAACATTGAAGGGCATGTATGCTACTGATTTGGACTTCAAAGATGCTTTTACAAATTGTACAGACAACCGTGCTTGGAACAAATATGTGCTGAATAATGGATATCTTTTTCGTGCTAACAAGTTATGTGTGCCGGCTAGCTCTCTTCGCTTGTTGTTATTGCAGGAAGAACATGGTGGTGGTTTGATGGGTCATTTTGGATCAA
Organism: Zizania palustris; assembly: GCA_019279435.1. Lineage (NCBI taxonomy): Eukaryota > Viridiplantae > Streptophyta > Magnoliopsida > Poales > Poaceae > Zizania > Zizania palustris. The sequence continues at coordinate 81,509,566 of JAAALK010000289.1, read as the reverse complement.
AGAAAACCGAAGATGTGCTGTCCACACACTTCTATTGGCCTAGGATGAGACGAGATGTTGAGCGCTATGTGGCACGATGCACTACTTGCAATAAAGCTAAGTCCCGTCTAAACCCACATGGTCTTTATATGCCTCTGCCCGATCCTAGTGTACCTTGGGAAGATATTTCTATGGATTTTGTGTTAGGATTACCTAGAACTAGGAGGGGGAGAGATAGTATTTTTGTGGTGGTAGATCGTTTCTCTAAAATGGCGCATTTTATACCTTGTCACAAGAGCGACGATGCTACAAATGTTGCTGATTTGTTTTTCAGAGAGGTCGTACGCTTGCATGGAGTTCCCAATACCATCGTTTCAGACCGTGATGCTAAATTCTTAAGTCATTTTTGGAGAATGTTGTGGCATAAGTTGGGGACGAAACTGTTGTTTTCTACTACTTGTCACCCCCAAACTGATGGACAAACGGAGGTCGTCAACCGTACATTGTCCACCATGTTGAGGGCTGTTTTGAAGACCAACTTGAAGCTCTGGGAAGAGTGTCTACCTCATATTGAGTTTGCATATAATAGGTCAGTACACTCCACTACTAAGGTAAGTCCGTTTCAAGTGGTCTATGGCTTTAATCCGCGTGCTCCTATTGATTTGCTACCATTGCCACCATCTGAAAAATTGAATTTTGATGCTACTACACGTGCTGAATTATTACTTAAGATGCATGAAACTACTAAAGCAAACATAGAGAAAATGAACGAGAAATATCGTGCTTATGGTAGTAAGGGTAGAAAAGAGATAACATTTGAACCGGTGATCTTGTTTGGTTGCACTTGCGCAAGGATCGTTTTCCTGATTTGAGAAAGTCTAAATTGATGCCCCGAGCTGATGGTCCTTTCCGTGTGCTTGAGAAGATAAATGATAATGCATATAAACTTGAGTTGCCTGCAGCCTTTGGGGTTAGTCCCACATTTAACATTTCAGATTTAAAGCCCTATTTGGGAGATGACAATGAGCTTGAGTCGAGGACGACTCCAATTCAAGAAGGGGAGGATGATGAGGACATCACTTCACATGATACACACATGGAGCCTCCACCTACAATTCAATTACAAGGACCAATCACACGCGCCCGTGCCCGTCGCTTGAACCATGAGGTTAATTTTTCCCTAGCAACTTTGATTATATTTGTTTGGACGGGATGCTACTGAATTCTAGTGATATTTTGTTGCTTAGGAACATGGGAGATGGAATAGAAGAGTTGGAGTTGAAGACGGAGCCGCACGGATGATTTGAAGTCAAGAATTCGCTGGTTCGGACTACATCGACCACCATTCACCAAAATAGGCATAACTTCTTCATACGAAGTCTGATTGGCGCGTTCTTTGACTTTTTGGAAAGCTGAGGAGAAGACGGATCGTTTACCGTTGGTTTCACCTCATTTGGATTTTCGAGTCGTCCTGTGTATTTAAAACATTCCTGCATGACAGAACTGGGCCGTGTTGGCCCATAGTCTGAGTCTGTACGTCTTCTAGCCCACAGCCTGTGTCTGTTCGCCTTCCACAGGCCGCCGCCCTATATATTCTCACGCCAGCCGCCTCTAGGGTTAGGTTTTGCTTTGTTTGCATCTACACTGTTGTGTTTAGATCTCGCCTCTTGCACCGGACCGATTGGCTGCTGCATTGGCGTTTGTGAAACCTCACCTTATCATCGTTTGTCTGTGATTTGGCATTCGACTTGTATCCTTCCTGTTCTTGCTTGTGTTCTTGGGTTCGCTTGCAGGAATTAGCCTTCGTGGCGAGGTCAATCGCGTTTTGCGTGGTTGATAACCAACGGAGACAGTGGTGTAACGATTGCAAGGTTTTGATCCGCCGGACCGGAGCCTTGGATCGCCAACGTCGTGATTCTCCACCAACCCAAGTTTATCCTTTACCTAACGGAAGATCGGGACCACTCCCCCATCAACCGGAGCAGACGGCGAAGGGTTCGGAGGGGTAGGAGTGCCTCCGGCTCCTTCGGTAGCCGGCCGTTCCAGTCGGACCGGATCTGGGACCGCCGGGGGATCCTCCGTTTCTGTCCTGGCTCCCTCGCTGGAATACCCCCATTCGGAGTGGGAGGATGAGGAGTGAGCCGGAGAGAGCCTCCTCGAGCCCTTCACCATCTTCTTCTTCTTCAAAGGACGCCTGGGGGAAGGGCCGGCGTCAAGGTCAACCACCCTCCTCTTCGAAGCAGCGCGAAGGACCTCCCCATCCGGGAGAGGCGGGGGGGAGAGCTCGAGCGCGTCCCACACGCGGTTATGCCGCCCCCAGGATCCCACAAGCTCAACCCGTCGTTTGTACTCATCCGGAGTAGGGGCTCCGAGGATCTTCTCCGCCATTCGGGCCACTTCCTCGGGCATCTTGGCGACGAGTGACCCTATACCCGAAGGTTAGGTCCGAAAACCTCCCAAGTGCAGTAAAAGACGAGCGGGGCCAAAGAGAGCAGATGCTTAACGAGCCGACGGGAGAGCTCCATCAATGTTGATTCATCCTGGCTGCTCCGAAGTGACGTCGGCCACTCCTCCTTCAGCGGCGGGATCTCGAGGGCCACAAACTCCTCCGTCAGGTCCCGCATACTCATTTGGCGGGCGATGATTTGGAGAAGCTGGATCCGGGCGGAGACCGAGCCGACGCTAGCCTCGATGACCGCCTCCCTCCGGAACCAGATGTGGCGCGGAGGCCCAGCGAGCCCAGAGCTGAGCCCCACCCGGACATAGAACCATCGGTGCACCCACTTGGAGTACCACCGCTCGTTGATAGCCTTCGCCGGGAAGGAGTCCACGTACCTCCTCCGAAGCTAGAAATTGATGCTCCTGAAGGCCAACACCCGGTCGTCCTTCTTCTTTGGCTGGCAGAGGGCTTCATCCATCTGCGCGAAGACCTCCGCCCTGCCTTCGCAACCCTCGGTGCGCATGGCCCACTCGAAGACAGCGAGGCGAGCCATGACGTTCGGGGACAGCTGCGAGAGCTCCAGGTGGAAGGCGTCCAACACTCTGGCGAGGAGCTCCGAGGTGGGGAACCCCAATCCCGCGTCGAAGAAGGCTTCGAAGACGACGACCTCCCCTTCTCGTGGCGCTGGAACTGACTCCGGGCCCGGCTTCCTGGCCCTCTATTCAGGGCCAAGGCGGCCCCTAGTCGCTTGTTCGGTGGATGCATCGGTGCTCGCCGATGGCCCCAGCTCCAGGGTCTGCTCCCGAAACCGCTCCGAAGCGGGACGGAGCTCCCGTGAGTCGCGTGTCTCCACCGGGCCTGAAGCGGTCGCCGCCGCCGCTGCCACTTGGCGCTGCAGAAAGCGGGGGTCTACCACTGCGGCAGGAGCACTCCTCTCCACCATGGCAAGAGGAAGCAAGAAGAAAGCAAGGGCTCAAGAGCAAGCGTTCGCCGTCAGGAATGCTGCTAAGGAACTAAGCGAGTGGGCGGGGGATGGCTTGGCTGGTGCAGCAGGGGCTATTTAAGCATGGAGGTTGTCGCCGGTCCACCTTTCGCCACTCGGTGCGCGCGCGCGCCGGTCGCACGACGCCCGCATTTAAGACTTTGCTGGCGCCTCGGGTGCGCCCGTCTCCAACGGTCCGCCTCCCCCGCATCACCTGCATGCTTGTCACATTAACTGCGCCAAGTAATGCGCCGGATCGACTCCTCGGGTGCTGGAACCTGGCGGTCAAAGCCGCATGGGCGTCAAAAGCGATCGGTCAAAGCCTTTTCCCCTTCGCAGGGGCGAGAAGTGACTAGCTTGCCGAAGGTGCTCCGAGACCGACTCTCGGCCTCTGGATTCCAGGACGCTTCAAGGCTCCGAAACATCTCTGGAACGATCAAACAGGGCCTCCCCACAGTGGGATTTAGGATCTCTACGTAAGTCGATTTCTTATAAAGATTATCGGAATTATCATGTGCGCTTCCACCCCCTCTCGTGCAGGACTCGAGAAGAAAGAAGCGAGGGTCTACTGTTGGGGGAGATAATCCCGATGACAGTGGGGAGAGTAAGGAGCCGTACAGTTCTGAGGGAAGGCTTCGGCCGGAAGACCCGAAACCCTACGCCGAAGGCGCCCGAGCCTCTGAACGAGGAGACCGGAGGCCTCCGGGGGCTCCGAGACGTGCCGGATGGGCCCTCGGAGGGGAGCGACCAGCCAGATGTCGGAGGCTAACCTCCGGGCGAACTAGAGGCTCCGGAGGGAGGCCGTGCGTGGGGAAGACCCAGTCAAGACCGTACGGGAACAAGATCGTGATCGCCTGCGTCGTGTCGGGCGGCCCTTGCAGCGCCCGACACGGTCAATACGCTGTCAGAATCGTGCCTTCTTGTCTGTACTATGTAACATCTACCTTGTTTGTACCGCCGACTTATGTCAGACCGAGTAGCAGTTGGGGTTTGAGGGTACCCGACCCATCAGAGCGGGTCACCCTATAAATACCCCCCAACTACAGTTGTAATGGGGACACGATTCAAGAATACAGTTGGCGCACAACGCTCCATTACTCCCATCCACTGAGAAAACCTGTTGGTTCGATCCGTCGTCCCAACACAAGGCTTACCACTGTTTCGACGTGGCCAACGGAGGGCTTCCAGGCAAACCGACGAAGGTTGCGGAAAAGTAAAATAAAAGTAAAGGTACGGTTCAAAGCTAGGGCTTTGTGATTGATTTGTGTTGGGGGGATGAATGAACCGGCCTCACCCCTATATTTATATGGCTAGTATTCTAATCGTTAAGATTAATATAGTAAGATACGACCTAATCACATGTAGGGATAAAATTAGCCAGAATCAAACTCAAACTCTATCTCTGGAAATCAGCCCGAAGTGGGCCTTCGGCAGGGCCTGCCAAAGCCTGCTCCTTGGGCTGAAGCTTCGGCGAGGTAGGCCTCCGAAGTCCTTCAGGCTGAAGCTAGCATGCCGCTGGAAAGCTTTCGAAGCCCAAAGCTCAATGGGCCTTCGACCCTATAGGGCTTCGGCCTGATCTAGGACATGTGTATTTTTGGCCCAAATTACTAAAACTAAAATTTTGACAATCTTGACCATTTAATGTCATTTTTTTGCTATCAACAACTTCCTTCTTCAACAACTCAGTCATTGGCTTGGCAATTCTTGAGAAATTCTCTATGAATCGACGATAATAACCTGCCAATCCAAGAAAACTGCGAACCTGGGTGACAGACTCTGGCTTCTGCCATTCGGTGACCGCTTCAACATTGCTAGGGTCCACTGCTACACCGTTGGCTGTGATGGCATGCCCAAGGAATCCTACTTGAGTTAACCAAAAGTCACACTTTCTATACTTTGCATAGAGCTTGTGTTCTCTAAGCCTCCCTAACACCATGTGCAAATGTTGTTCATGATCCTCCCGGGTTTTAGAATAGATCAAAATATCATCAATGAATACCACCACAAATTTATCCAAGTAGTCCATGAACACCTTATTCATGAGATTCATAAAGAAGGCCAGAGCATTCGTGAGTCCAAAAGACATGACCGTGCACTTGAATAAGCCATATCTTGTAGTAAAAGCTGTCTTAGGGATGTCTTCCTCCCGAATTCTCAACTGATGGTATCCTAACCTAAGGTCAATCTTGGAGAACATTGTGGTTCCCTTGAGTTGATCGAATAGATCATCAATCCAGGGAAGGGGGTATTTGTTCTTGATGGTGACATCATTTAGTGCGCGATAATCGACACACATCCTCTTTGTTTTGTCTTTCTTTTCCACAAATATGATAGGTGCTCCACACGGACATGTACTCGGTCGAATATATCCCTTGGATTACAAATCCTCCACTTGCCTTTTTACTTCTGCCAACTCACTGGCGGCCATCTGGTATGATCGCTTCAAGATGGGTGCTGTATTAGGGGCCAGATCAATCCTAAACTCAATTTCCCTCTTTGGGGGCATACCAGGTAGATTTTCTAGGAAAACATCTGGATAATCCTTCATCACCGAAATGGTTTCCAAACTAGCTTGGGTTAGAGTGATGACTTTAAGTGGGGTTCCTGAACATTGAAATTCTACCCCTTGTCCATCTCTTCCCATTAGTAGAATGGCTCTACGGGCATAATCTATCATTCCTTGGTGGGCGACCAACCAGTCCATTCCCAAAATCACATCTAGATCGTGGGATTCTATCAACACCAAACTGGCTAGGAAAGGAACCCCTTGAATAATTATTTCGACCGATGGGCAAAATTGTTTGGAAGACATTTGGTTTCCTAGGGTGTTTACCAACATAGGGTTACTTAAAGGTTCTACCCTCACGCATGCAGTCTCACAACACATGCTTGATATAAAAGAATGTGTTGCCCCTGAATCAAATAGAGTAATTGCTGGAATTGAGTTAACTAGGAACGTACCCAAAACCACTTCTGGAGCATTGCTGGCCTCCTGTGTTGAGACATGATTCACACGATCCTTGACCACATTGTTAGCTCCAACATTGGGGATATCCACTCGTTGTCCTTATGGGCACTTTGGCTTGGGACACTTGTTGGTGAAGTGTCTAGGCTCCTTGCAGTTGAGGCAAACAACGGGTTTACCATCTTTGGTGAGTGGAACATTCTGAACAGGTGCTGCTGCTAAGCGAGGGATGATGTTGGTGTTGCCTCCATTGTTGGGCTAGCGGTTTGGAGGGTTGTTGAAAGGCTTCATGACATGAGGGGCTGTGGAAGAAGACCCAACATGAGGAGGTGGCATGACACGTAGCCTCTAGGGATGCCCATGAGGAGCATGAAAGATAGTCATCCACTTCCTCCTATGATTGATCTTGTTTTGCTTATCCTCCTGACGAATTGCCTTGTCCACCAGTTTCTGGAAATCAGCATAGTCGCTAGAGATGAGTTTGACTACGAGATCATCATCCAGCCCCTCTAGGAACTTCTCTTGTTTATCTTCATCACTACGCACATCCTCCGGTGCGTAACGTGCCAAGCGGTTGAATTCATGAAGATACTCTGTCACAGTACGATTTCCTTGCCTCAGCGAGCGAAACTCTTTCTTCTTCAGGGCCACCACTCCAGATGGCACATGGGCCCTCTGAAATGCCTTGGAGAATTCGGCCCATGAGGTAACACGGCCTTCAGGTCTAGCCTCACAAAAGTTGTCCCGCCATTCACCTGCGGGGCCTTGGAGCTGATGGGCAGCGAAAGCCACCCTCTCTTGATCTTAGCATTGCACCAGATCTAACTTATTTTCCATATCTTTCAACCAATCATTGGCTTCCATTGGATTAGTGGTGCTAGCAAAAGTGGGAGGGCGAACCCTAAGGAACTTAGATAACTTGGATTGTTGAGGGCCTGCTTGATGGATGGGCACGACTGCCTGAGGTGCCCGGTTGTTCTGGTTCTGAAGTTGCTGGAGAAGAGCAGTGATCAACTGATTTTGATTGTTCACAACTTGGGCCAAATTCGGGTCGGCTGCTGGTGGTGGGGGCAAACCCTGGTTAGGCAGAGTTGCACTAGATCCATCCATGGTGTCGCCTTGTTCTGCGCTATCGTCATTGTTGATGTAGCATCCATTGCGTGTGTACACCATATTGCTGAAAGAGGGGAGGGGTTTTAGAATGGGTGGCGCCGTCGTTCTATCAAAGTAACTCATTTCATACATTTAGTGATGTGAACAAACACTCGGATTAAGCAAACATTCATTCATTAAGCAAATGACAAACTAAACATCCAAGTAACATAGTCTGAATTTTTTAAACCTAAACAACATCAAGCAAATCTAAATGAAATCGTACACCAAATAGATCAGTACAAACTTCACACCTATGATAAACTAATGAAACGTCTAAACAAAATGAATTGGTAAAAATGAGGGTGGGTCGATCTATGGCGCAGGGGTGTAGCCTAGAAGGGGCCCCTTGGTGCGAGACTCCTCGAAGAACTCCTCCTCCATGGGCTCCTCGCTTTCCTCGCCCATGGGCTTATCCCTCTGAGGTGCTGAAGCTGGAACAGGAGCTAGTGCGACAGTCGTGCACTCCCCTGTCTCCTCTTGGATCTCCACGACAAACCTCTACTGCTCCCGTGGAAGAGGCATGCTCTTGCGTGCGGTAACCCTGGTCCTCCTCCTAGGCTGAACCTAGGACTAAAGGTGGAGGATCCTCCGCTGCTGCTCCGCCACCTGCCTCTAGCTAGCTTGAATCTCTCTCCAAGCGTCGGAGCTTCTCTCCCTAGGCCTCAACCTCCTTCCTGCTCTCACACTCCTACAAAGTATACATATCGTCCATCGACTCCATCATATGTGCCATGTGGACGATGGTGGTGTCCTCCTCGTGCTCGGTGTTGTAGAAAAGGCTGAAGAACTCCCCCTCCTGTCGAGCAGGGTGACAACGGAACGTCGTGGTCCACAGCTTCTTGTCGTGGGCGTGGTGGAGGTCCAACAACGCCCGGAAAGAAGCCACCAGCACCGCGACATGAAAATCGGTGTATTCCCCCATACTCTAGAGTGGGAAGGTCAGTCCGACCTCCGAGGATCATCACTGTCACCCTCCAACGACGATCCGCCCCAACCAAAAACTCGATCCCCTCAAACTCCGGCTGTAATAGGTAAACAATCTTCCACATCATGGCTCGAAGCTCCACCACGAAACCTCCATCTCGCACGCACCTCGAGGTCACCAACATCATCTACACACGTATTGAAAACAAAAACAAAAAACAAAATCAACAACCTTTTTTTGAATAGTGAGGGTAAGTAAACGCAACCACCAAATGACACATTTTGAGAATAATATATTTTTCAAAATAGCCTTAGACGAACATCCTAGGGGCTTAACCTATAGTCGAGGTGGCTCTGATACCAACTTGTCAAGCCCAGGAATAATACCTTCCTGAACATTTTGTGCATTAAGTCCATGTCCTAGGAAAAGGCAGGGTACACAATAACAAGTAGATACAATAGAGTTCTACGCGGATTAAAAGTAATTACACATAGTCGTATACATGGCCTAAACGGCCTGAATAGAGATTACTAAGCAAAACACAAGCAACAGATAACGACCTTTTCCCCACAAGCGCTCGAGTGCGGCCAAGCCTCAATCCTTCTCTTCGTCTTCATCTCTGTAGATCCCTTCAACTTCTGGAGAGGTTTGAAATAGTGGGCTGAGTACATTGGTACTCAACAAGCCACCCGAAATGATGCAAAATAATGCAATGGAACAACAAGGATGGCATAATAGGGTTCATTTGCGTAAAGCTGATTTTTAGTTAAAACAATTGTAAAACATCTACAAGTAATAAAGACTGCTATGAACAAGTTGTATTCCAAGCAGTGCACCCGCACTAGCAGGTTACCACCACCTACAGGATCCTTAGATCCCATCTCAACCATCATACTAGAATTAAAGTGAAAGGTTATTCTAACCGTGAAAACATCACTTTGCCCGCCCTTGACCGTGGGCTCGGCTATTCGAATAGATTTTAACTCTAATCATAGGTGTACAACTTTACCCACAAGGCACAGTCTTAGTTAACATTAGGATACCACCACGGTACCCCGACCTAAGCCCATGCCAAGGCCTATCGTATCCCATACAGACATACAAACACCTGCTAAGGTTTCGCTTCCCGTAGGGCCAACCCTAGTCGAGTAAGCCTCCTCTTGTGCCAAGTGACATTCAGGCCTGAGGGTGCGACCCACCAAAAACCGTCACCCATCATACCACTAGTGTTGTAAGCAAGTACAAGTAATACTCTAAGTCAGGTCGTACCCATTAGACTTGTGGTAGTACGAAAATACATTGCAATAGTAGCCACGGACCGATCCTTAATTGCCATGGGTGCGACATCCCAAATTATTAGCATGCACCCACGACCAGCCCTTTCAATATTTTAAATGGTCAAGTTTTAATCCAAACCACTAATGGTAGTAACCCTACCGTAGGGTACAATTTAATCGACATGAAAGATACAACATTTGTCATTAAAGAGATGAATAATTCCCTATTTAAAAAGTCGAGGTAAACTAAGCATGGCTAAGCAGTGTTCCTTATATCGATCAACCCAACCCTTATTAAGGTATGAGCTGAACCAAAATTTACCTAGGTCGACAAAAGGCATGGTATTAATTGCACGGGGTCATAATTAACAGTGTGTATAACTAAACAATAATAATAGTATATTATAGTTCTAATAATCATGCATTAAGTTAAATCAAAATAACTTATGAAAAATGGGATTTCAATATGTTCAACTGTTCAGGTAGCTTGCCTTAGTCCGCGAAAGCTTGATCTTCAATGAAGTAGGCCTCCGGCGGTACGAAATCGGTGGCGTCTACGCGATCACATACATAATTAATGCAAAACAGTACAACAATACACATGAACAATACAAAATAAATGCATAGTTAGATTCTTAGCAATTTTATAAAAACACAGCAATTTGAATCACTCCAAACGGAGCTAGGATGAATTAGTTGTATTTTAGAAGTTTTAGCTCCATTTTTAGCTGAAACAGTACTAATGTGCAGGACGGAAAATAATTATCCTGAAACAGAGGGGCTAGAACGTTAAAGTGCCAGAACATGATTTAAATAACCTAAAACAGAGGGTTAAATCACAAAACTGGCAAAATAGAGTGTGGGGTGGCTCGGTTTGGCCGGTGCGGTGCGCGGCAGGCAGACGACGCAGCGCGGTGAGCGGCCATCGGGGCACAACGACGACGGTGATGACAAGACTAGGGGAAGAAAAGGGAAAGGGAGGAGTTCTCACCGGGGGGACGACGACGACGACACGGCTACACCGAGGAAGGAGAGGTCGAGGAGAAAAAATGGTGAAAAGTGGGGAAAATGGAATGGAGAAGAGAGGGAACAACCAAATAAAACGGTGCTCGAGGGGGATGGCGGTTCCGGCGTCGTGGGCGCGGCCTCGACTTGACGTGGGCGACGGGGGAAGTGGAACGGGCGACAGTTGCCATGGGGAGGAAGTTGTTCGTGCATGGTGGAAGTGGGAGAGAGAGAAAAGAGAGGAGGGTGGGAGGAAGGTGATGACAAGTGGGTCCCACACGTAAGTGAGAGAGAAACTTAAAGGGAGAAATAATTTTTTTTAAAAAAAAAGGAAAAACGAGTATAATATTTTGGAAAAATTACTTTTCATTGTTTTGAATTATTTTATAAAAATATAAAGTATTATTTTAATTATTATTATAATTGTTTTATTATTTCTATTATTTTTTATTTTTCTTTTAACGCGGGCGTTATGAAACCGATAAGATTGGACAATACATTTTATTAAATGGTGTGTTGTCACAGCAGAAGAGTTAGCAACATACCTTGATGTGCTACCACTTTCAGAACAATCAAAAGTCTATATATACCCTTTTTCTAAAGTGATAATAAGTATATTTGTTGTTATTAGACTTAATTTAGTTTTATGGTCTTTCATTGAATACTAAATAAATTTAATGTGTATTTAGGTATATGATCATCAAGATTATTGTCAATGTCATGATTTTTTCATGATACCATATGGATTTTTTTGTGCCTGTCTCACCGATATGCTATGAATTTAATAATATAATTACTTGTCGTCGAATTTTTTTTCTGTGAATTTTAATTTATCTCATTATTCACTTCAAGTTCAAATTTAAAATATTTGGTATTTTTAAGTTTTATCGTAGCGTTAGCACGTGCACGCTACTAATATATATTATATTATGGATATAAGAAGTCGTGTAGGATTGTAATTTCTAGTAGCTACCGGTGTAGAACGGCAATAGGAACCATTAATGAATGACAATGACAAATAAAACCTTATCTGCCATTTGAATTCTCGCGTATAGATTTATCACACCTAGTACTGCTCGTCTAAACCAACTGCTTCGATGTATTTCAATACCGTTTCCTATAGGAATTAAACAAATGAACTGAATTTATCTGTCAAATATTCTCTTATTACAATTTCAAACCAAACACTATAAATTGTTAGTTTGGTGAACACACAGATATTTATAATTTATTTATGTGTATATGTATAATCCTGTGACCTAAGTTAGTAAAATTAATCTGAATTATCGGTTAAATCGGAGATTGGCTGTTCCTATCCATCTCGTGGGTGAGTAGGCAGCGATGGCGAGCTTTGATGATGAGGGGTAAGGTAAGAAAGTAATCCTTCATCTTATTTTCAGGTTGAAGAAAAGAAAAAAAATACACGGTGGCGAGCTTATACAACGAGGGGATAGAGAAAGTAATCTGTCATCTTATTTTTAAGTTAGAAAAGAAAAATACACGGTGGCGAGCTTCTATGGCGAGGGAATAGAGTAAGAAAGTAATCTTTCAACTTATTTTCATGTTGGAGAAAAGGAAAAATACGTGTGGCGAGCTTTAGTGGAGAGGGGGTAGGGTAAGAATTGAAAGTAATATTTTATCTTTGTTGGACCGGAAACGGCGACCAGAGGGGGGTGAATGGGAGCTTTTTAAAATTTCGGGCTAAAAACTAGCCTTCGGTTTCAGTTCTGTCTTCTGCGGAACAGGCTTCGAACACTACCTTCGAAGGTCTGGTTCGGAGGTACTTCGACACCTTCGAACACAGGCTTCGAAGGAACAAAAGTTCGAAGCCAAGAAGACTTCGCTCCACTTACAACCCTCGAAAATCTACTCTGCTAAGTCAGTGCAGGATCCGCACACAGGGTGCTACGAGCAGGCTTTGCACTTCACCCTTCGCAAGAGTGGACACCCTTCTGAGGACTACGACCAAGTACTTGGCAGTAGCAACTGGTGCTGGGCTTCGTACACGAAGGTCTACACGCACACAAACGGACTATACTAAGGGCTTCGACACAAGAAGCAAAACGGGCCTCGGTCAGGGCTCCGCTAGTAAGCAGCGAGGTCTCGCCTCGTGTTACACAGAGCGAATGCACACTGACAAAACACACTTCGCACAAAAACAACCTTCGCCTCAACAGGCTTCGGTGCACTACAACAGGCGAGGTATGTAACGCGAGCTCAAGCAAAAAGCACAGGAAGAAGGGCTTCGCCGCTTGAACAAGGAACACAGAATAGATTGAACTCTGGATGAAATACAACGAAGTGTGTGGCTACAGGAGCTCAACAGTAAATGCTCAAAGTGTTAAATGTTACCTACCGAGCCCCCATATATATAGCCCACAGTTCACCCAAAGGAAATGACTACTTTACCCCTAGGGTTTACAAAAGATTTGACTCTACAGAACTAAGGGGTACAAAAGGTAGTCCACCTTTATTCTGGAGGCTTCTCTGTCAGCTTTGCAGAGAGGACAGTGTCAGCCTTTTACAGAACAGACAGTGTCAGCCTTTGCAGTCTTTGACCTTCTGGAATCCTCCCTTCGCACGCGAGGGTGCGGTAGCTTCGGCGAGAAGCCTTGAGCCTGGTGGCCTTCGCTTCGCCGAAGATGGCCTTCGATACAGTGACGGTTTTGAGCCGAAGCCGTCAAAGCCCCTTGGACCTTCGCACCAACACCTCCGGAGTGGACCACCACGGCTTCACAGCTTCACCCAGCTCGAACTCCGTCAGTCCGTGTACCGAAGCCATGCAGGCCGAAGCACCACAAGTCAACCTTGCTCCGGAGCTAGCCTCGCTCTGAAGCCTTCCTCCCTCCGAAGCCCCACCTTCGGAGTACCACCCTTCGAAGTCCCTCCTTCGTCCAAGGCCTCCGCATGAAGCATTCCATGAGCCCTTCGTCGCAGTGTCTCTCCCCGAGCACACTCCTCGACGAGCCTCACCCGGACCATGCCTTCGATGCGCCTCGACTTCTGAGACCTTCGTCGGGTACCTTCGAATGTCTCCCTCCGAAGCACACTTCGAACTCCTTGCCTCCGCAGAGGACTTGTTCCATCCAACTCTGAAGTCACTCCATCCGGAGTACCTTCGAAGTGCCTCACCTCCGAGGACTTTGTCTCGGAGTACCTTCAGCCGGAGCCACGCTCCGCACTCTCTGCCTTCACCTGGCACGTCTCGACCCGAGGACCGACTCGTACCACCTTCGCAGCCACCGTGACGGAGCTCCCCGCTCCCCTGGCATCAAGCCTCCCGCTTGACCCAGGTTCACCAGGCTCGAACCTTGTCCGTCGCCTCCGAAGTCCCTGCGCACCACAGACAGGCAGACAAGTGTATCCAGTACTCCGGAGACCTCTCCGGGTTAGCAACCTCCGGTACACACTTCGGTGTACCGCCCAAAGTACCGAAGCCTTCGGTACGAACCCAGTCATCGTGTACTGTCGGACCCCTCCGACAAGCACACTCCGCTGCAACAGCTGCAGCAAGCAAACACCGAACGCCCTTCGGTGAAACCACCTCCGAACACCCTTCGGAGGTACCACCTCCGAACCCCCTTCGGAGGTACCCTTCGAACAGAGGGTAAAAATCCTGTCAATCACTCATCACAAAACACCGAAACCAACCCTTGGTTTCTCAATCTCCCCCTTGATGAGTGCATTGACAACCAAATCCAAGTTCAAGAAAATTTAAAAATTTCAGCTCACAAGTGACCATAAAAACTCAGAAAAGAGCCAAATCATGTCACTTGACAGAAGAATTTTCCTCCCCCTTTCTCTCAAGAGTAAAAAGCCCCTTCGGCAATAAAAACTCCCCCTGAGTTAAATTTTCCCTTTGGCAATAAAGAACCTTCTCCCCCTTTATGTCAAATTTTCTCCCCCTTTGGAAATTATACCCCTTGCGGCAGAGAACGAAGCAAGTCTGTCTCTTTTGAGGAATTTCTCCCCCTTTGGCAATGCAAGCATCAAGGAGCATGTAAAAGATGCAACGCTTCGAAATGAGCAGAATTGCAAAGACATATGAAGCAAAAATATGCCAACAATAACACCAATGATCATGGGCTCAGCTCAAATTAATATTCTCTAAAAACATGATGAAGCAAGTGATATGATCATTTTTGAAATAAAAGTATCACCACTTAGTCAAGGAAACTAGACAGGTAAGAACAAAGACTGCGCAAAGCTAGTCAATTTCTACTCTAGACAGACAAGTCCAGTTCAAATGGAGCTTAAAAAGAAAACTTGATAATCAATGAATTTTGTTGTTCTTTTCTTAGTGCCAGGGGTTATTTGTGTGTCCACCTTATACTTTCCAATCCAGCCAAGCCTAGGCATGAAAGCCATAAGAAGCTTAAGGCATAGATTTTGGCATACACTACGCTATTCCAGTTCAGACCAATGTGCAATGGTAAGCAGTCTAGAATAGGGTAGTGCGACAAACAAACTCGCCTGGATCTTTTAACTTAAGGCATGCAAATCATGGAATTGTTGATTTTAACCAAGTGAACCAATTGTTTGGTACTTTATGAATATCCATGAAAATTAAGAACAATTTTTCAAGTTGCAATTTTTAGCATCCAAAGAAATGTGTCTTGCTATCAAGCAGATAAAAGATAGCTAAAGCAGTCCTGCCTAAACAAGCTAGATTCAAGACTAAGCAGTGAGCACGATTTGATTTTGAAAATAAAACATCATGCACATGAATGTTCCAGATGAATTAACAAGAGCTGAGCTGACATGATTTCATGAATTATAAGCAGGCATATAAGTGCAAAATATGTAAATGCAATTTCAACACAATTAGCAAAAGCATATCCATCCAAAACAGCTCCCCCTCACAGAATGCCGTAAGGGTGACAAATGCCAAGTTCCCCACGCAAGTAAGAAAATCGAGAAGCATCGAGGGGTTTTGTAAAAATGTCGGCAAGCTGGTGTTGGGTATCGACATATTGAAGTTCAATATCACCCTTCTTATTGTGATCTCTGAGAAAATGATATCTCACATCAATGTGTTTGGTTCTGGAATGCTGAACCGGGTTGTTTGCAATACAAATAGCACTCGTGTTATCACAGAAAAGTGGAACACTCTTATAATCTAACCCGAAATCCCGCAAAGTGGAAATCATCCACAAAATCTGAGAGCAACAGCTAGCTGCAGCAACATATTCGGCCTCAGCCGTTGATTGTGCAACACTAGACTGTTTGCGGGAAGACCAGCAAACCAGTGAAGTACCCAGAAAATGACAAGTACCAGAGGTACTCTTCCTATCAATTCTACACCCAGCAAAATCCGCATCGGAATAACCTCGAAGACATAAAGATGAGGACGCTGAATACCATATGCCAAATTCAAGGGTGTGTTTGAGATACCTTAAGATGCGCTTTACCGCTTGGCGGTGCGAAGCTCGTGGTGAAGCCTGAAAACGAGCGCACAGACACACTGCGAAGTGTATGTCCGGCCTCGTAGCAGTCAAGTAGAGGAGGGAGCCGATCATGCTTCGGAACTCCTTCTGATCTACGGCTTCTCCATCTTCGTCAGGGTCCAATGCTACAGATGTAGCCATTGGAGTAGCGAGTGGCTTCGCATCGGACATGTCGAACTTCTTGAGCAGGTCCTTGGTGTACTTCGTCTGGTGGACAAAAGTACCTTGTTTGCTTTGCTTGATTTGCAAACCAAGGAAAAAGGTGAGTTCACCCATCATTGACATTTCAAATTCCCTGCTCATGGTATCTGCAAACTCGGCAACCAAAGCATGAGAAGAGCCACCAAAGATGATATCATCCACATAAATCTGCACTAGGAGGAAATCTTTGCCATGCTTGAGAGTAAACAAAGTTTTATCAACAGAGCCCATCAAATATCCTCGCTCAAGCAGAAAAGACTTAAGTCTATCATACCAAGCCCGAGGGGCCTGCTTGAGTCCATAAAGAGCCTTATGAAGTTTAAGGACTTTATGTGGGTAATTGGGGTTTTCAAAACCTGGGGGTTGTTTTACATAAACATCTTCACCTATGAAGCCATTAAGAAAAGCACTTTTGACATCCATTTGATAGAGTTTGAATCCCCGAGATGTCGCAAAGGCAAGCAAAATCCTAATGGCCTCAAGGTGAGCAACAGGTGCAAAAGTTTCAGTAAAATCAATCCCTTCTAGTTGAGAAAAGCCCTGAGCTACAAGTCTAGCCTTGTTTCTAACTATTGTCCCATCCTCCCCTTGTTTGTTTTTAAAAATCCATTTGTTCCAATGAAATGAACATTTGGTGGAGGATCAACTAAAGTCCAGACTTGGTTTCTCTCAAAATTTTCAAGTTCCTCATGCATGGCATTGATCCAACTAGAATCAGAAAGTGCATGACTAACATCCAAGGGCTCGAAAGAAGCAACAAAAGCAGCATTAGTGAAATGGGCATGAGAACGAGTTACCCTTTGATCAAGCTCACCAATGATCTGCTCGGGAGGGTGCATCCTTTGAACATGATGTGGAGCCTCGCGGCGGGATGCAGTCGCCCCCTCAACTTGTGCGTTGGAGTGGTCCAAGATGACCGATGTCGAGGTAGTTGCTTCGGGACCTCGTGCCGAAGTAGTTGAAGCAGGGTCAGCTTCGGGGGTCGATGTCGAGGGTAGTAGGGGATCATCCTCGAATTCTCCGGGATCTTCTTCTTCGAATAAGGTCTGTTCCATGTCGTGTTCATTTGCCTGTTCAAAAGCAGAACTAACAGAGGGGGTTGATTCATCAAAAGTCACATCACATGACTCGATGACAGTGTTAGTTTCCAAATTATAAACATGATACGAATGACCATGAGTAGTGTAACCCAAAAAGATCCCGTCAGAAGATCGCGACTCAAATTTATCCAAATTTCCACGTTTTAGGATGAAGCAGCGACAGCCAAAAATTCGAAGATGAGTAACCTTGGGCTGTCTCCCAAAACGTAGCTCATAAGATGTCAAGTTTAAAATTGAGCGCAAGAAAATTCGGTTTGAGATGTAGCAAGCAGTGTTCATGGCTTCAGCCTAGAATTTTCTAGGAGTCCTATGCTCATCAAGCATCGTCCTAGCCATCTCAACCAAAGTGCGGTTCTTCCTCTCAACGACACCGTTCTGTTGAGGAACCCGCGGAGCAGAGAATTGATGTTCTATGCCATGCTCCATGCAAAAGTCAACAAAGAGACTATTTTTGAACTCAGTGCCATTATCGCTCCGAATGAATTTTAATGCACCAGGGAGTTCAGTGAAAAGTCTCAAAGCCAAGCTCCGAAAGTGTGAAAACACTTCATCCTTGCTGGCAAGAAAGAAGACCCAAGAGTAGCGAGAGAAATCGTCGACAATAACTAAAACATACCACTTGCCGCCTAAAGAACTGACCCGAGAAGGACCTACAGTGTCCATGTGGAGAAGTTCTCCGGGCTGTTCAGTCATCACTGTAGTGACTGGCGAATGCGAAGCGGCAATTATTTTTCCATGTCGACAAGGAGCACAAACTAAATTCTTCTCAAACTTGAGCTTGGGCAATCCTCGGATCAGACCTAGGGCGCTCAGACGAGCGAGCAACTCAAAACTCATATGCCCTAGTCTCCTATGCCACTTCCACAGCTCAGACGTTCAATGTGCAACAAGACAATGAGAAGAACCAGATGACTCCGAAAAATCAGCTCCAAAAACTCTCCCAACTCTAAAGATCTTACACACCACAACGCCATCAGAATTGAGCACTTGCGAAGTATCGCGATGAAATCGCACTTCGAAGCCCTCATCAAGCAACTGAGATACAGACAGCAAATTGTATCTCAGGTTTTCAACCAAAGCAACATCTTTGAGAGTGAAATTCGAATTAATTCTTACCACACCTTTACCTTTCACTCTACTCCTTCGATTGTTTCCGAAGGTGATATGTTCCCTTTGCTTGGTTGTGGTGAGGCTGGACAACCAAGCTGCATCTCCGGTCATGTGGCGCGAACAACCGGAGTCCATGATCCACGTGCCCTCCAAGCCTCGGTCTGTCGCCTACACATGATAAGAATGTCTCGATCGCTCAGTGCTGGGGTGAGTGAAATAATGACGAGGCATCCAGCACTGAGTGATACGAGTAGTAGGCACAGTAAAAGCATACGGTCTACGCACATAATAATCAGAATGATGCAAAGTGCGAGGTCTACCTACATGCTGTGAACGAACAACATGTGGAGGTCTCCTACTCTGATGAGGTACAAATCTGCTAGCCCGAGGTCTACCACCATATGGAACATGGTGAAGACCTCGAGGAGCAAAACCTCTCCGAGAAGCACGAGGAGCCTCAAAGGCAGGACGATAGTACATCTCAGACTCATACATACCTAAAGATGGGTAATGCATGTCTTGGTACCTCACCGCCTGAGAGCGTCGCTCATCCTTGATGCGACGAAAACAGAACCCAACCAAATGACCCGCCCGCTGACAGTAGGAACAGTGAAAAACTCTCCTGGGGGCACTCTCATGGGTCATAGGAGCAACTCTCACAGGCTCCTTGGGTTTTCTCTGAGTGGTTTTCTTGGAAGGATTTTTCTTGGCAGGAGGAGTGATTTTCTTTGGTGGATGGGTAGGCTTTTTGGCTGGTGGGGTGTCTAACAGAGCTCTCTCTTTCTCTAGGGTAGTGGGAGAGGTGAAAACAGTTTTGGTTTTACTGTCTGAAGGTATCCTCTCAAAACCCAAACCTAGAGCTACCCCTGCTCTGTCAGCACACAACTTGGTCTTGGCCAAGAGCAAATCCATCCTACCCTTTCCCTCAGTGCATTTGTTTACCACAGAAAGAAGGTATTCATTTTCTGACATGATGTTTTCAGCTTGCTCTCTAACAGTGCCTAGCTGGTCCTTAAGGGTAATACAAGTATCACAAACAGGTTGCACATCCTTAGAACTACCGGCTCTCTCCAATCTAGCCTCTAAATCATGAACATGCTTATCACGTAAATTAATGCTATCGCGTAATAAAGAGCAGTTCATGCAATCAATAATATCATGAGGTCTAGAATCCACCTCCAAAAGCTTCTTCTGTGCAGTCTCAAGCTCACAAAGAGTTTGAGCATGAACAGAACGCAACTGAGCAAGCTCACTCATGACAACAGAACAGGACTCACATTCAGCATCATCAAATTTAGACTTAAGCATGGCATATTCAGTAGAAATAGTTTCTAGCCTAAGTCTAAGGTCTTTTCTTTCTCTAGCGGCTTGCACAAGTAATCTATCCTGACCAAGCACTACTTCATTCAGCTCATCTAATTTAATTAGTAGCTGGTCAGATGATAGTGTTACCTCAGATGAGTCAAGCTCATCACCGCTGTGATCGCTGTCGGCCATGAAGCAAAGGTCGGTGAAGTCTCGTCCCTTCTTGTCCTTCTTGTCCTCCTTCCTTGGGGACTCCTCCTCCTCAGAGCTCGACTCCTCAGTTGAGGACGTGTCGATGTCGCTGAGAGCAGCAACAAAAGCTCTGGAAGCGGCCTTGGCTACTTTCTTAGCCATCTTGCCGCGCTTGCCCTTCACAAAAGGCTTCCTCTCCTTTTTGTGGTATTTGGGGCGCTCACTCTCATCTCTCTTTTTGAGCTTGGGGCAATTGGCCTTAATATGAGAGGTGTCGCCACATTCATAGCAACCACTAAAACCACTTCTCCTCTGATCCCGTCTCTCATGATGAAAACGGGTGAACCTCCGGGCAATGAGAGCAAGCTCATCATCAGCTAGAGTGTCCACCTGCTCCTTTGTGACGGAGACCAGAGAGGATAAAGCAAAACCATCTGCAAAAACACAAGTACCAGATGTCCTTGGTTCTGCAGTGGTGCCACGGCTAGTGCTAGAAACCAATGCCAATGGCTGTGGCAAAGAGCTTCTGTGCACAGCAAGAGATGCCTTAGCAATCTCTGTGGACTTCAGCTTGCTAAAGAGTTCATCGCAGGTCAAAGTGTCATATCCTGCGGACTCCTCAATGCTGGATATCTTCACTTCCCATATGCTACGGTCAAGAGCATAGAGAAGCTTGATAGCCCTATCGTGATCACTGTAAGCAAGCGTCCCGTTGGATCGCAAGTTACTCACTATCGCGTCAAAGCGAGAAAACATGGCATCTATAGATTCACCAGGTGCCTGCACAAACAGCTGATACTGTTGATTGTACGTGCTTTGGCGCCTGGCCTTAATCTGAGTAGAGCCCTCATGAAAGACAGTGAGCGTTGTCCAAATCTCCCTAGCAGTCCTAAGGTGCTGCACCCTATCAAAATCACTTCTACTCAAACCGATGAACAGTATATTTCTTGCCTTGGAATTGGCATTATACTGATCCTTCTCAGTCTGAGAGGTGCGAGTCTCAGGGATGGAGTATTGTGAGTCCACAATCTCCCAAATTGCATTTCCTTGGCTTAACAAGTAAGCCTCCATGCACACCTTCCAGTATGCGAAATCTGTCCCATCGAACAGAGGAATTTTACTGCCTCTATCCATGTCGCCAACAGATCACAAAACCAGTTAAGGTCAACTGGTGATCTTAACCCGCTCTGATACCAATTGTTGGACCGGAAACGGCGACCAGAGGGGGGTGAATGGGAGCTTTTTAAAATTTCAGGCTAAAAACTAGCCTTCGGTTTCAATTCTGTCTTCTGCGGAACAGGCTTCGAACACTACCTTCGAAGGTCTGGTTCGGAGGTACTTCGACACCTTCGAACACAGGCTTCGAAGGAACAAAAGTTCGAAGCCAAGAAGACTTCGCTCCACTTACAACCCTCGAAAATCTACTCTGCTAAGTCAGTGCAGGCTCCGCACACAGGGTGCTACGAGCAGGCTTTGCACTTCACCCTTTCGCAAGAGTGGACACCCTTCTGAGGACTACGACCAAGTACTTGGCAGCAGCAACTGGTGCTGGGCTTCGTACACGAAGGTCTACACGCACACAAACGGACTATACTAAGGGCTTCGACACAAGAAGCAAAACGGGCCTCGGTCAGGGCTCCGCTAGTAAGCAGCGAGGTCTCGCCTCGTGTTACACAGAGCGAATGCACACTGACAAAACACACTTCGCACAAAAACAACCTTCGCCTCAACAGGCTTCGGTGCACTACAACAGGCGAGGTATGTAACGCGAGCTCAAGCAAAAAGCACAGGAAGAAGGGCTTCGCCGCTTGAACAAGGAACACAGAATAGATTGAACTCTGGATGAAATACAACGAAGTGTGTGGCTACAGGAGCTCAACAGTAAATGCTCAAAGTGTTAAATGTTACCTACCGAGCCCCCATATATATAGCCCACAGTTCACCCAAAGGAAATGACTACTTTACCCCTAGGGTTTACAAAAGATTTGACTCTACAGAACTAAGGGGTACAAAAGGTAGTCCGCCTTTATTCTGGAGGCTTCTCTGTCAGCTTTGCAGAGGGGACAGTGTCAGCCTTTTACAGAACAGACAGTGTCAGCCTTTGCAGTCTTTGACCTTCTGGAATCCTCCCTTCGCACGCGAGGGTGCGGTAGCTTCGGCGAGAAGCCTTGAGCCTGGTGGCCTTCGCTTCGCCGAAGATGGCCTTCGATACAGTGACGGTTTTGAGCTGAAGCCGTCAAAGCCCCTTGGACCTTCGCACCAACACCTCCGGAGTGGACCACCACGGCTTCGCAGCTTCACCCAGCTCGAACTCCGTCAGTCCATGTACCGAAGCCATGCAGGCCGAAGCACCACAAGTCAACCTTGCTCCGGAGCTAGCCTCGCTCCGAAGCCTTCCTCCCTCCGAAGCCCCACCTTCGGAGTACCACCCTTCGAAGTCCCTCCTTCGTCCAAGGCCTCCGCATGAAGCATTCCATGAGCCCTTCGTCGCAGTGTCTCTCCCCGAGCACACTCCTCGACGAGCCTCACCCGGACCATGCCTTCGATGCGCCTCGACTTCTGAGACCTTCGTCGGGTACCTTCGAATGTCTCCCTCCGAAGCACACTTCGAACTCCTTGCCTCCGCAGAGGACTTGTTCCATCCAACTCCGAAGTCACTCCATCCGGAGTACCTTCGAAGTGCCTCACCTCCGAGGACTTTGTCTCGGAGTACCTTCAGCCAGAGCCACGCTCCGCACTCTCTGCCTTCACCTGGCACGTCTCGACCCGAGGACCGACTCGGACCACCTTCGCAGCCACCGTGACGGAGCTCCCCGCTCCCCTGGCATCAAGCCTCCCGCTTGACCCAGGTTCACCAGGCTCGAACCTTGTCCGTCGCCTCCGAAGTCCCTGCGCACCACAGACAGGCAGACAAGTGTATCCAGTACTCCGGAGACCTCTCCGGGTTAGCAACCTCCGGTACACACTCCGGTGTACCGCCCAAAGTACCGAAGCCTTCGGTACGAACCCAGTCATCGTGTACTGTCGGACCCCTCCGACAAGCACACTCCGCTGCAACAGCTGCAGCAAGCAAACACCGAACGCCCTTCGGTGAAACCACCTCCGAACACCCTTCGGAGGTACCACCTCCGAACCCCCTTCGGAGGTACCCTTCGAACAGAGGGTAAAAATCCTGTCAATCACTCATCACAAAACTCCGAAACCAACCCTTGGTTTCTCAATCTTATTTCAGGTTGGAGAAAAGGAAAATACGAGAATACCAGGTAAAATCTCGACTATTTTTGTGAAAACCGGAGCAAATACGGAATTTGGATAAAATTAGGGGAAATTCAAATACTTAATCCGTGACGCATGTAGGGTAAATAATATGGGAAAATTGTACATATGCCCCAAAATTGAAGAGTCATTATAGATTTGTCCTAAAGTTGATGCCACTTGTAGAAATACCCCAAAGTTGATATAATGGATTGCAAATTTACCCTACTTCACATTTTCATCAGGATTTATTTATTTTATGTATTTTTTAAACTTTGAGTCCCCGTTTTACCTCTGTTCGGCCGAACCGGAGTCACCCCTCCACCATGTCCCGAACCCCTCCGCCGCTAGCCGCCGAGTGTCGTCCCCTTATGCCCCTCCGCCGCAGGCCCCCAACGCCCCACCACCGCTGCCCCCTATGTCCCATCGCCACGACCTTGAGCCTCTCCGCCGTTTGCCCCCTACATCCCTTTGCCCCCCGCCATCGAGCCCATCTGCCGCTTGCCCCTCCGCCATGGCCTCGAGCCCCTTCACCAAGGCATCGATCCCCTTCGCCATTGACCCCCCTCCGCCCCTTCGCCACGGCCTGCATGGCTCTGTCGCTGGCCCCTCTCGCCCCTCTACCATGGCCATTGAGCCCCTCCGCCTCACCCCCGTGCCTTCCGGCTACAGCCCTGAGCCTCCACCACAGCCCCGCGCTCCTCTGCCCAAGGCCATCACTCTCTCTCTCCTGTCGGACTCATCCTCCGTAGCTCCGATGATGGCAGAGGCGAGCGTGTCCTAGGAACGGAATAGTGATAGAATGAGGGTAGAATGGGAATTTAAAGTTTAAAAAATAAAAATGAATAAATCCTGATGAAAATGTGAAGTGGGGCAAATCTGCAACTGATTCTATCAATTTTGGGGTATTTTTGCAAGTGACATCAACTTTGAGTAATTCTGCAATGGTTTTTCAATTTTGGAGAACGTGTGCAATTTCCACGAATAATAGGCACCCTAAATAATACTCCATTCCCCCTCATCCACCCTCCCATGGCGGCGGTGGCCGGAACCCTAGCCCACCTACCCCCTCGTCCACTCCTCCATTCCGTCGCGCTGAAGCCGACGGCTCCCTCCACCCACCGTCCCCGTTCCCGCCTGGCGGTCGCCTGCGCGGCCCCGGGGGGTGGTGGAGATGGAGGGCCCCCGGCGGAAGGGGAGAAGCGGAAGGGTCTGTCCCTCCCGGCGTTGTCGGAGATCCGTTGGGGGGAGCTGCTCACCCCAGAGCCTTCCAACGCCGCGGCGGTGGCGCTGACGGCCGCTCTCGCCTGGGCCGGCGCGTCGCTGCTGCTGCAGCTAGCGCTCATCTCCGCTGCTATATTTGCTGCTGCCGTCAAGTATTCCTTCGTCGCCGCGCTCCTCCTCTTCGTCCTCATCGCGCTCCTGTGAGTGGCCCGTATTCCCCTTCCCCTGGTTCGTTCCCAATCTCCGCCTCGCGTTACATCGCAGAGTTTTAGCTGTTTGCGTTTAACACCCCGGACTGTGTGCACACGTGGTTTTTGAAATGGAAGAGTAGGAGCCTAGGTACGACTGCACAATGGATGCAATTAACTGTGCATGTCTTTGTGTTCTACTGTTTGCCTTGTGTTTTGCACTCAATATGAAATAATTTTGAAATGCAAGCTCACTGGAAGTTAAGTTAAAACTTAAAATTTTCTTGTTGATCATCAGGTTGTCCAATTTCACATAAAGAAGTGTTTGTAGAATGTTAGGGAGCATGCAAGCAACACATGGTATTGATAATCTGTAAACTTGTTTTGTATTGTCGAGCATTAAAACATGTATGTGTCATGGAATACTTCACATTCATATCATAGCTGTGCAAATAGGATTTACATTGCAACTAAAATTCACTTTGACATCCATGACTGTGCTGTTTGAAAAATATTATGGAACAAATGAATTACAAAATAGTTCCTAAATCTGAACTGTATTGGAATAATATTATGGACACACACACAGACATACTAGTACACTACTTTAAAAGAAGGTAGCGGTGGTGAGTCTGCCACCACCGCCACTCCTCAATAATACATGGGCCCACATTGTCAGTGTCTATCTATACTACTTCTCATGCATGCCTCCACCCTTGCCTACTCACGCACGCCTGACACCACACCACCAGGGCCGCCCTTGGTCGAGAGAAGTCGTGCTCCCCCATGCCGCATGCGATAGATCTGGTCCTTCTTGCACAACGGCGCATTGGTCAGCGGCCACCCCTGGCCTTCTTCGTAGCTCCGCCCATCGGTAGTTGGCCCCTGATGGTGACCAGGCACGCGATATGCCACCTTGCGGGCGTGGGTTGCGGCCCGACCGCTTCGCTCATCCACCACCTGTCCTATCCGTCCCTCGGCCCATGACGATGAATAGGCATGCGGCATGCCACCGCGTAGGCACACCCTCGTGGCTCAATCACTCCGCCCGTACGCCACCGCCTGCACTAGATCTAGGTCTCCCGGCACCGTGGCCGGTGGTGACTCCTAGTCCTCTCCGCGGCTCCACCCCTTGGCCCACGGCGGCGACCAGGCGTGCGGCGCACCACCGCATGGGTATGCCCCGTGCCCCGTGGCCCGACCGCTCTGCCTTCATCAGATCTTGAGACGAGCACCTCCGTTGTTGCCATCGCTGACGCGTCCATGATGTAGTTGCTCCCTCTGGTCTCCCTTTCTACGCCAGCTAAGACTTTCTCAAGACACGGAGGCACAAGGCTTGCCACCAGCAAGGAAGGATTGGCCGAGACACTGTCGTTACTCGTTAGAGAGTCCAGTTAAGGCTATCAAATGTATAAGTCCACAATATGTAGTACGCTCGACCAAGCAAATCCCATGCACTTTACAAAATCAATATCCAAAATATACATGAAAAAACTGTAGCATTCTGCCACGAGGAGAGATCTAATAGAGCCTAACCGAACTAATAATCATGACCTATTCGTTCAACACTCCATTTCTCACACTTTCTTTCACCTCACAGCAGAAGATCAGCAATCCAGAAGGTTGTTTTTATTTCACCGGTTGCTCAAACTCGGCCGTTCCTCTGACCACATTTCTCTGAGGAGCTCGTATCTTGCATTCTCCATGGAGCCTGCTTGCCTTGTACTGAAATGGGTGGCCCCGTTGCATGGTGAGGGCGGACCGCTCCTGTTGTACAAGGATGCCAAGGGGGAGTCCAGGTCGTTGTCACTGGTGTAGGTGTACCCTCTCCTCTGGAGCATGGAGGCTCAAAGACCTGGCTCTACATTGCCACCGGCATCTGCTACTTTCTCCACGATATCCTTCGGGAAGGCGGGCAGTACACAACCGGAGCGGCAATGCAGGGGAATGCAGTGATCACGTTTTTCTCCTTGAAGCGCTCAAGCAAACTCTGTGAAATTTAGTTACCAACACTGATTTAGATGGTACAGATTAGAGGGA
Organism: Zizania palustris; assembly: GCA_019279435.1. Classification (NCBI taxonomy): domain Eukaryota; kingdom Viridiplantae; phylum Streptophyta; class Magnoliopsida; order Poales; family Poaceae; genus Zizania; species Zizania palustris. The sequence goes on along the minus strand of JAAALK010000289.1, from coordinate 81,482,776 downwards.
AATTATATAAGTATCTTGATTAGTTCTGCTTTTCATAGTTTCATACATTACACATGTTGTAAGTAAGATTGTGTTTACACTTTGTAGCGCTACAACATTGAGCAGTAATAGCGTTTAGCAAAGAGATGGCGTACCTCAGCATTCACCCCCTCTAAAACCATTCCAGGAACCGGTTCAGGACAGAATTCATCAGGAGTGAAGTTGTAGAGTATCCTTGTTACCAGCGGAAGGCCAGTAGAACGGCAGACCTAAACAGAAAGATCAAAACTTTAACAAGAGCATTGGACCTGAATAGAAAGATTAAAACTTTAACTAGAACATTGGATCTAAATATATATATTCAGACTTATGAGCTGGGAGTGAGGAAGAGAGGAACTATGCAAGGACACCGACCTCTTTCTTGATGGACTTCTTGAGAAGCATATCCTTTGGGAGCATCAGAAGATCACTCAACTCGTTGAGCAGCTTAAAAGATCTCAAATCAGCAGCATCTCTTCTGCCATCACTATCATCTCCTGTCTGATCATCCTTCTCTGAGTCTGCAGCAATCATGACAAACTTATCTTGCAACCATCGTGACCAATTTCCGATCTGATGAAGCATTTCATCCATTACCATTTGGTTTGGTTTGTTTTCAAGGAAGAAATAATGAAAAACACATTCTGGTTTGTTCTTCATGCTGTTACAGTCATCGTTTCAGAGTAACTGGTTTTAATCTAACAACATAGTTGCCTGCAATTTATATACGTACAGAGTTCTTTCGCTGTGTGCCTGATCCAAAGCTGATTTATATTAGATCTTTTTCATATGTAGCTTTATGACTTGTGGACTTAAATACTGATTTTGGTGGATTTATAAAGTTATGACATACGAGTGCTATATTTATGACATATTTTGAAGTTTTGTAGTATAAATAGGAACACCCAATGAAGAATTTCTGGAGCACAGCCAAATTTCAAGGTTCCTTGATAGTTTAATATGTCGAGGAGCACTGCTAAATCAATAACTTGAGCAACATGCTGCTAGGAGCCTAGTGATAACAAATACCCATTGCTAGATGTTTGCTAGAAGTAGATGTGATCTTTGCGCTTAAGATACTTTTAGCTAGCATGCTTGCTAGATAATTATGATTCAGGAGGAGGGTTGCGTTAGGCGTGGCGAGCCAGCTATAAAAAAAACTTAGCCACTCAAATGGAAATGAAACCCAATAGAAAACCGTTGGGGCGTAACCCTCTTAGCGATGCGCCATATCGGAACCCGGGTATGGTGTTAAATGGGCAAGGGCCGGGCCGCCACCCCCTTGGTGGCGCGCCGTGTCGTGATCTGGATGTGGTGTCAAGTGAGCAAGGATCGGGTCGTCGCTTCCTTAGTGGCACGCTACATCGGCGCCCGGGTGTAGTGACAAATGTGCAAGGGTCTTCGCATCTGTCTCAACGGGTGCGAGGGGTAAGGAAGCTAGTTGAGCCGACTAGGATCCGTGTAGGTAGTTGGAACGTAGGGTCCCTTACAGGTAAGCTAAGAGAGTTAGTCGATGCAGCGAGCAGGAGGCGTGTTAATATCCTATGTGTCCAGGAGACAAAATGGAAGGGGCAAAAAGCGAAGGAGGTGGAGAACACTGGTTTCAAGCTTTGGTACTCAGGAACAGTGGCAAACAAAAATGGAGTAGGTATCCTGATTGATAAGAGCCTTAAGGATGGAGTGGTGGATGTCAAAAGGCAGGGAGATAGGATTATCTTAGTCAAACTAGTTTTGGGGGATGTGGTCTTGAACATAATAAGTGCATATGTCCCTCAGGTTGGTCTCAGTGAGAGTGAGAAGAGAAAGTTCTGGGAAGACTTAGATAGCATGGTCAGAGCAGTACCAACCAATGAGAAGCTTTTCATAGGAGGAGATCTCAATGATCATGTAGGTTCAACAAAGGCAGGTTATGAGCTGGCTCATGGAGGTTTCGGGTATGGTAGTAGGAATCAAGAAGGAGAGGATATTTTGGACTTCGCTGTAGCCTACAACCTAGTGATAGCCAACACTTTCTTCAGAAAGAGAGATTCTCATTTGGTGACTTTTAGTAGTGGCCATCGTTCGAGCCAGATCAACTTTGTTCTCACTAGGAGAGAAGATAAACAAGCATGTTTGGATTGTAAGGTGATACCTGGAGAGAGTGTTGTGCCCCAACATAATCTTGTGGTGGCTGACTTTCGTTTTCGGATCCATACCCATAGGGATAAACAAGCCAAAATTGCGAGGACGAAGTGGTGGAAACTCAAAGGGGAGACATCCGAAGTTTTTAAGGAAAGAGTTTCTGTGGAGGGCGCTTGGCCCGAAGAAGAAGATGCAAACAACATGTGGGTGAAGATGACAACTTGTATTAGGAAGGTGGCGTCAGAAGTGTTTGGAGTGACCAAAGGGAGCAGAGGTGAACCTAAAGATACTTGGTGGTGGACCGAGGATGTTCAAAAGGCAATAAAGGAGAAGAAAGAATGTTACAAGAGCTTGTTCCATGACAGGAGAGCGGTCAACATAGAGAGGTATAAGGTAGCAAAGAAGACTGCTAAGCGAGCTGTGAGTGAGGCAAAGGGTCGAGCCTATGATGATCTTTACCGAAGACTAAGTACAAAAGAAGGGGAGAAGGATGTCTACAAGATGGCTAGGATTCGGGAAAGGAAGACAAGGGACCTCAACCAAGTTAAATGCATTAAAGATGAGATGGATCAACTCTTGGTGAAAGGACAAGACATCAAACAGAGGTGGCAGAGGTATTTTGACAATCTTTTCAATGGTGAGAATGAGACTATGGACACCCAATTGGATGACTCCTTTGATGATTTAAATAGATGCTTTGTACGCAGGATCCAAGAGTCAGAGGTCAAAGAAGCTTTAAAGAGGATGAAAGGGGGCAAGGCGATGGGTTCGGATGGTATCCCAATAGAGGTGTGGAAATGCCTTGGGGATATTGCCATCGTTTGGCTAACCAAGTTGTTCAACCATATTTTTCGATCAAACAAGATGCCCGATGAGTGGAGGAGGAGTACATTAGTACCAATCTTCAAGAACAAGGGAGATATTCAAAGTTGTACCAACTATCGAGGGATTAAGCTCATGAGCCACACTATGAAGCTTTGGGAGAGAGTTATTGAGCATCGCCTAAGAGGAATGACGCATATCACCATGAACCAATTTAGATTCATGCCTGGAAGGTCAACCATGGAAGCAATTTTTTTAATAAGACAGGTCATGGAGCGGTATAAGGAGCAGAAGAAGGACTTGCACATGGTTTTTATCGACTTGGAAAAGGCCTATGATAAAATACCTAGGAATCTCATATGGTGGGCATTGGATAAGCATAAAGTCCCAACAAAGTATGTTACGCTCATTAAGGACATGTATTGAAGGAGAATGGAATAGAATGGAATGAATTGTATTATTGATGAGCCATGATTAGGTACATATATAGAGGCAAGGGGATAACTACTTTATAACTGAATTACTAGTCTAGAAGATAACCCCTTGCCAAGGATATAAAAACCAGGACAGGAGGGAATGGCCTGGCCGAACCCAATCTATAACAGAATATGCTAACACGCCCCCGCAGTCTGAACGTCGGTGCTTAGCCACGAACATTCAGGCTGGACCGAAATTCAGTGAAAACCGAAGAGGGCAGCCCTTTGGTGAAGACGTCGGCGAACTGAGATGTTGTGGGGACATGAAGGACCCGAACGGCACCCATGGCCACCTTCTCACGGACGAAGTGAAGATCGATCTCGATATGCTTCGTTCGCTGATGCTGGACTGGATTAGAAGACATGTAGACCGCGCTAATGTTGTCACAGTAGACAAGAGTGGCGCGGTGAAGCGGAGTATGAAGCTCATGAAGAAGCTGGCGAAGCCAGGAAGCCTCAGCGACGCCATTGGCCACGGCGCGATACTTTGCTTCAGCATTGGAGCGGGAGACGGTGTTCTGCCGTTTAGACGACCAAGAAACCAGGTTGTCACCAAGGAACACAGCGTAGCCTGAAGTGGACTTGCGAGTGTCTGGACAACCGGCCTAGTCAGCATCAGTATAGACCACCAAGTCATCCAGCGTCGATGGCCGAAGAAGAAGCCCCAGATGTAAAGTACCCCGAATGTACCGAAGAATGCGCTTGAGAGCAGCAAGGTGAGCCTCTCAAGGATCATGCATGTGGAGACAGACCTGCTGTACGGCATAGGAGATGTCTGGTCGCGTAAAAGTCAGATACTGTAGGGCACCAGCAAGACTGCGGTAATCTGAAGGATCGGCGACTGGAGTCCCAGAGTCGGCAGAAACTTTGGGGTTAGTGTCGACTGGCGTATTGCAAGGTTTGCACTCTGTCATGCCTGCTCGGTTCAGGATGTCAAGCATGTACTGTCGCTGAGAGAGAATCATACCATCATCACTGCGCTGAACCTGCATCCCCAGGAAATGGTGGAGCTCACCCAGATCCTTCATGGCAAATTCTTGCTGAAGAGCTGAGATAATTTGCCGTAGGAGCTGTGCTGAGGAAGCGGTGAGAACGATGTCATCCACGTAGAGAAGCAGATAAGCTGTATCAGTGCCACGACGGTAGATGAACAACGAAGTATCTGACTTGGCTTCTACGAAACCAAGGGAGACCAGGTGCGTGGCAAAGCGACTGTACCAAGCACGAGGGGCTTGCTTCAGCCCATAAAGAGATTTGTTGAGGCGGCAAACAAAGTCTGGGTGAACGGGGTCTTCAAAACCAGACGGCTGAGCTGCAAACACTGTCTCTGTCAGAGTGCCGTGGAGGAAAGCATTCTTGACATCGAGCTGATGAACAGGCCACTTGCGGGAAATAGCCAACGAGAGAACGGTGCGAACTGTGGCAGGCTTGATAACAGGGCTGAATGTCTCTGTAAAGTCAATGCCTGGACGTTGAGTGAAGCCGCGAAGGACCCAACGTGCTTTGTAACACTCCAAGGAACCATTGGCGAGGAACTTATGCTTGAATATCCATTTACCGGTGACAATGTTGGCATGCCGCGGGCGAGGAACCAGATCCCAAGTCTGGTTTTTGATGAGGGCAGCATGTTCTTCCATGGCAGCCCGCCAATTGGGGTCGGCAAGGGCACCACGAAAAGTCTTCGGTACTGGAGATAGTGGTGTGGCATGGAACAAGGATGGTACTCGGAACCCATCCTTGCCCCGTGTCGTCATGCGATGGTGGTTTACCGTTGGGGTAACGGCAATGGCACCAGGAGGTAGCGGCACCGGTGCTGGTGAAGTAGTGGATGCCGCTGGAGGAGGAGGTTCGGGTGGTCGGGGACGCCTGGAGTAGACACGCAGAGCCGGTCCCGCACGTGGGAGTGCAGGAGACGTGGCATCTGCGCATGGTACGAGTGTAGGCGTCGAAGATGAAGTCGGGGCCGCGCGTGGTACAGTGGATGTCGAGGGACTCGTGGCCGCGCGTGGCACAACACCCGCGCGAGGTAGGGAGTGATATCCTGGTGGAACCAGTGGCGCCAAAAGTGGTACGGTGGGAGAGGTACCTGTAGAAGAAAAAATTGGCAGCCCTATGGGAGCGGCTGCCGTGTTAGAAAATTCATCTAAAAAGGTGAAATCCGTAGCATTGGGAGGTGAGGGTTGCTCGGCAAAGGGAAATGAGGTTTCGTCGAAGATGACATGACGGGAAATAATGATTCTATTGGTGGTAGGATCAAGGCAGCGGTATCCCTTGTGGTGAGCAGAGTATCCCAAGAAGATACAGAGGGCGGAGCGGGGTGAAAGTTTATGGGGAGCAGTGGTCGAGAGATTGAGGTAACACTTACAACCGAAGACCCGAAGATGATCGTAGGACGGCGCACTACCATGGAGGGCAAAGTGCGGGGTCGAGAAGTCAAGGGTCTTGGTAGGTAAGATGTTGAGGAGTAGAGTCGCAGTGTGCAACGCTTCAGCCCAATATGAAGGAGGCATGCTCGCCTGAAACAAAAGAGAGCGGATAACGTCATTAGTAGTACGAATGATCCGTTCGGCCTTACCGTTCTAGGGCGACGTGTAGGGGCACGACATGCGGAAGAGGATGCCATGTGTCGTAAAGAAAGTGCGAGCGGTGGAGTTGTCAAACTCCCGTCCGTTGTCGGTTTGGACGGCCTGGATGCGAGCACCGAACTGGGTAGAGACATAGGCAAAAAAGTTAGATAATGTCATGAATGTGTCAGACTTTAGCCGAAGGGGGAATGTCCACAAGTAATGTGAGCAGTCGTCAAGAACAACTAAGTAATATTTGTAACCAGAGACACTAACAACAGGAGATGTCCACAAGTCACAATGAATAAGAGCAAAGTTGTTCGATGCCCTAGAGACTGAAGTACCAAAAGGAAGACGAACATGTCGTCCTAACTGACACACATGACATATAGAATCCAAGTCTTTATTACAAGCGGGAATGGCCGAAACAAGTTTGGAAAGAGTTTCGCGACCAGGGTGACCAAGACGTCGGTGCCATAGTGAAGCTGGTGTGGAGCCCGCAACAAGAGAGTGCGCCACTGGAACCTGCAGAGGGTAGAGTGGTCCGGAGCTATTGCACCTGATGGTCACGGTCCCCGTGAGAAGATCTTTCACAGAGCAACCATAAGGGTCAAATTCCACAGAACAGTTATTATCGATAGTGAATTGGCGAACAGAATTAAGATTCTTGATGAGCTGTGGTGAAACAAGAACATTATTTAAAGTAAGGGGGCCAAGATATGTCGTCTCGGTCGCAGCGACTGGGAGGAGTGAACCATTACCGACAATAATAGAAGTGGGAGAGGGATACCGTGGAACCGAATAGTGAGAGAGGGTACCGTCATGGGATGTCATGTGGGAGGAAGCACCAACATCAAAATACCAGTCGTTATTCACCGGAGGGGTGAGAGTCATGGTGCTGAAAGTGGAGGCGAGGGAGCTCTGGTCCCAAGTCGGAGCTCCTGTCATGGGCTGTTGCGGTCCCTGGGGGGTCCAGGATGGCAAGGCTTGTTGTTGTGGCTGCAACAGAGGTCCTGCAGGGGTCCCGTAGGGAGGAAAAAATAGCGGTTGATGAGGATTTTGTTGAGCCATCTGTGAAAACTGTTGGGGCCCCTGGAATGCAAGCATTGCTTGCTGCTGTTGGGGACCCATCCGGCCTTGAGGAAGCTGGGCCAGAGGAGGAGTCCGTGGGCCGGGCCACATCTAGATGGACCCTGTCCACGGATTGTAGAAGGAGGGCCACGTCCCGTTGGGCCCGGTTGTGGATCCAGGATTGGGGGAGGGGCTGCTGCCGGCTGGGGCAGGAGGGCCACCTGAAGAATTGCGCCCCTTCTGTTTCTTTTTCTTGTTATGTTTTGGGGCGCTGGTTCGAGGTGTGCTGCCTTCAATTGGTGCGGACTGCTGAGGTGCAGAGGGGACAGCGACGAAGGCAGTGGGGGGAGCAGCGGGGTGCTGAACCATATTAATCTCCTCAAGGAGAAGCTCATTTCGAACAGCAGCAAAGGAGGGAAAGGGGCGCCCGCGTCGGAGGTGAACACCGATGTCCTTGTAGCGTTCGTTGAGCTCGCGAATAACATTGAGGACCAAGGTGCGGTCGGTCACGTGTTCGCCAAGATCGCCAAGATCATCGGCCATCTTCTTGAAACGCTTGCAGTACTCGGTGATGGAAAGATCCCCTTGCGCGAAGGCACGAAACTTGGCGTCAAGGTGTAAGGCGCGGGTCTCCTGATTCCCAAGAAAGTGACCCTCGATGGCAAGCCAAGCTTCTCGGGCGGTGGCGCGGTGGTCAATGACGGCCTCAGCAAGATCAGAAGAAGTCGTGCTGTAGAGCCAAGATTTCACCACGGCGTTCATCCGCGTCCAATCAGGCAGGGCCGAGGTAGCGTGGTCGCTAAAGATATGATCTTGCAGCGAATACTTTGTGACGGCGAGGAGGAATTGTTCGCGCCATCTTGAGTAGTTGCCGGCTGTGTCAAGGGTGATGGGAACCAGGCTGCGGGCGTTCTGAACGGAGACCGCCTGAGCGTGGAGGTTGAGGATAGCGGCTGCTTCATTGGAGGGCCATGGCGTTGGAGACGTCCAGGCCGTCCCCTGGAGGAGGCGCGATGGGGTCAGCTGCAGCGGCAGCGTCGGCCCGAGCTTTGGCTGCTCGTGCTAGAGCAGCACGGATGTGCTCGGTGGCAGCGTCGCGATCGGAAGAGGCAGCAGCAGCTTCTTCTTCAGCGGCCTGTGCTTCTGCAAGGGCAGCCTCACGGGCAGCCATGCGGGTGTCAGCGAGACACCTTGGCTCGTCGTTGTCGTTGCAATGAACGAGGTCTGCAGGGTCGACGACAGAGGTGGGGGAGACCCGGCCATGCTGAACAGGGAGGGCAGCCGAAGGGAGGGAGGAAGGGGGGTTCCCTGAGCCGAAGGGAGGGAGGAAGAGGTCCTGGCCGAACCCCCTATCTCCCTGTGCCTGAAGGAAGAGAGGAAGAGGTCCTGACCGAAGCCCCTATCTCCCTGTGCCGAAGGGAGGGAAGAACAGGGGTTCCTTGCCTCGATCAGGGAGCAGCGGAAGGTGGAGAGGAAGGGGGAACCCGGTCTCCTGATACCATGAAGGAGAATGGAATGAATTGTATTATTGATGAGCCATGATTAGGTACATATATAGAGGCAAGGGGATAACTACTTTATAACTGAATTACTAGTCTATAAAATAACCCCTTGCCAAGGATATAAAAACCAGGACAGGAGGGAATGGCCTGGCCGAACCCAACCTATAACAGAATATGCTAACATGTATGACAAGGTTGTGACTAGTGTCCGAACAACTGATGGTGATACAAATGTTTTCCCGATTAACATAGGACTACATCAAGGTTCAGCTTTGAGCCCTTACCTATTTGCCTTAGTGATAGATGAGGTCACGAGGGATATACAAGGAGATATTCCTTGGTGTATGCTTTTCGCTGACGATGTAGTTCTAGTAGATGAAAGCCGGGAAGGAGTAAATAGAAAGCTAGAGTTATGGCGTCAGACCCTAGAGTCAAAAGGATTTAGAATTAGCAGGACCAAAACCGAGTATATGAGATGTGACTTTGGTACTACAATTAGTGAGGATGGAGACGTAAGCTTGGGAGGCCAAGTAGTACCAAAGAAGGACACCTTCCGTTATTTGGGATCGATGCTTCAGAGAGATGGTGATATTGATGAAGATGTTAGCCATAGGATCAAAGCGGGGTGGATGAAATGGCGTCAAGCATCGGGAGTCCTATGTGACAAGAGAGTGCCACAGAAGTTGAAAGGCAAGTTCTACAGGACGGCGATTAGGTCTGCTATGTTATATGGGGCTGAGTGTTGGCCTACTAAGAGGCGGCATATCCAATAACTATGTGTCACAGAGATGCGTATGTTGCGTTGGATATGTGGGCACACAAGATTGGACCGAGTGAGAAACGATGACATACGCGATCGGCTAGGAGTAGCGCCAATTGAAGAAAAGCTTATGCAACACCGGTTGAGATGGTTTGGGCATGTCCACCGGAGACCCCCAGAGGCACCGGTGCACAGAGGTATCATAAGACGGGTCAATAATGTGAAGAGAGGTAGAGGGCGACCAAACTTGACATGGAAGGAGGCAATCAAAAGGGACTTGAAGGAATGGAATATCCCAAAGGAGTTGTGTTTGGATAGAAGGGCTTGGAAAGAAGCTATCCACGTGCCCGAACCGTGATTAGGTCTTTTCCCTTTTAGTGCTCTTAAAAGCTTTTCCTCTCCCCTTTCTCTCTCTCTCTTTTTGGTGACTTCTTGTTGGGTTTCAACTCTAGCCTACCCCAACTTGCTTGGGACTAAAAGGCTTTGTTGATGTGTTGATGTTGAATTTTTATGGTAACTTTTAGATGCATTTATGCAATGAATTTATACTCGAATTACGATGAATGTTATTTTATAGTGTTTTAAATTATTTATATTATTTACATGATGTTATTTTAATATTGTAATTCTTTCATGTTGCAACGCATAGGCACTCAACTAGTGTGTGTGTGTATAACTATATATATATAATTCTGCCAAACACCTTAAATCAGAGGGCCCACAGGAACGCGATACAATTCAATTCATATGAGCTATTTGATGCAACATACGTTTTTTGAATGATAAACATGTCCTGTAGATACATTCCACATTACAATAACAAAGGTCCTTTGCACAACTAAATTGAGAAAAGGCAATTGTCATAGGTAACTGGTTCTGTTGATTGTTGACCTTGGAAATCCAATAAATACTGAATGTATAGTCTGTGCTGTTCCCTCACCTTATCATTGGACACAATTTTTTTTAGCAAACTGGGTCGCTATTATCATTTTAATATTTTATAACTACATAACGGCACTGAATCTTTTATTTGCATTGAAGTTCCATAAGTTTGTGATGATGAATATCATACTGGCATCGTATATCGAACTCCAGCAACAATTATTACATTGCTAACATGATAATATCCATAAATCAGGAAAAACATGTGGCAGCTATATACATGACAGAAGATAATTTGTTTAAGACACATGTAACATTTTTTGCTTAAAATTGGAAAACAACTGCAACTATATCTAATTAAGGAGTAAGAGCATCTCCAGCAGCTCCCCTAAAACTCATTGTTGGGGAAGATAATCTCGATGATAGCAGGGGAGCACGAAGGCCCGTACGACTCCGAAGGAAGACTACAACCAGGAGACCCGAAGCCTAGCGCCGGAGGTACTTAGACCTCCGAGCAAAGGAGCCGGAGGTCTCCGGAGGCTCCGAGACGCGCCGAAGGAGGGAGGGTCTTCGGAGAAAGAGTGATCAGCCAGGTGCCGAAGGTCACCCTTCGGGCCGAGTTGAGGCTCCGGAAGGAGGCCGGACGCTGAGAAGACCAGTCAAGACCGTAGGGGGACAAGATTGTGATCGCCTGTGCCGTGTCCGTGTCGGGTGGACTCTGCAGCGCCCGACACGGCCGATACGCCGCCAGATCACACCTTCTTGTCTGTACTATGTAATGCTTGTCTGTACTAGGAAGTGTCTGTTTTGTCTGTACCACTGACCGATGTCAGACCGAGTGGCAGTTGGGGGTTGCGGGAACCCGACCCTTCAGAGCGGGCCACCCTATAAATACCCCCCAACTGTAGTTGTAATACACACGATCCCAGAATACAGAGCACACAGCATTTCATTACTTCCATCCACTAAGAAAACCTGCTGGTTCGATCCGTCATCCCAACACTCATCCCCTATACTTCACATATAGGGGATGACCCTAAAAGATTCCACCCCTATACAACTTCGGTCTCCAGCAGCTTCCCTAAAATTCATTCCCTATATTTTTGAATCCTCTATTTTATTATTATCTAACAATAAAAATTCTAACGACTATATTTTCAACGGCTATATCTCTAACATATATACTATTATGTATGATCATTATTGTTATTGACAATTGATAATTTTTTTATTATCATTCAACGGTAAAAATTACAATGGTTATATTTTCAACAAACTATATTTTCATTGTGAATTTTTATTTTTTTCATAAATAAATAAATATCCTATAATTAGTCTAAATAGTTGATCTCAAAAACATCTTAAAAATTATAAAGAAAATAAATTTTCCTTTTAATTTTTATTTTTCTCTTTTCTTTTTTATTTTCTTTTTTCCTTATCTTCTTTCTCTTTTTTCCTTTCTTTTTTTCTTTCTTTCTCCCGGTGCTGATGTGGCATGGATAGGGGGAGGAGAGAGATTCCCAGATTTGGGGATGAGGAGAGAGTAGGGGATGGAATAGGAAATCTGCTGGAGGGTGGTTTTTAGACCAAATACCCTAAATTTAACTATAGGGGATGAAGAAGGGGAGCTGCTGGAGATGCTCTAAGGACACTACTTTTGTTAAAATACAAGCATACCTTTTTTAATTGAGGAAATATTTTCTGATCTGATTTCGGATTTGGTTTATCTGTTCATAATTTTGAAAGGGTAGTTGCATGTTTATTCATCTTCGCAAATTATGAAGCATAAACTGTACAATGTACATGCCATATGTTAGGTTCTGCTGCACATCAAATAGTGATTGTAATTTGGATTTTATCCTATGAATGGAGAGTTTGCTTTGCTAGTTGATACCTTGAGAAGTTGAGTGTAATACATTGAACTGAAACCTAAATTAAGGGGCCAATTTTTTATTTGCACTTTGCAATTTGTGTGATCTGCATAAACATAAAGTACCAATTATTGACACCAGGAATTGACACATTCCAAGCAAATGTTACAAAGGTTTTGTCTAATGATAGTATGATACCTTCACTTGCAACATTTCATTTGCCACTTTCAGTATGCCTTCCTGTTCAGCAAAAGAAGAGTTTATCTAGCATTATGCATCATAGTTGTTACGGCGGCGCGGCGAGGCGAGGCGCCGGACCACCTTCACAACTTTTAGGCGAGTATGGCGTGCGGCGAGGCGACGCCATACTCACTTCACAGATTTTGTAGCAACATTATTACCTATATAGAACAACAAATAGTAAGCAATATGCCCAATCAGATCACTAAGTGCCATTTTAATTAGATAATAGCATGGCAACCAAATCAACCATAATCATCAACCGGAAATGAGGAACACTAAGCAGTACTGCAGCACATTACTCAAGAAAACATTTGCTCACAGAGAACAGAACACTACGCACAGAGAAGTAGAGAACAGAACACTACGCAGTACTGGGAAATGAGAAATACCGCTAGAGTCTGGAGCGCGCAGCCGCACAGAAGAACGCAGCGCGCAGACCCTTGCATCGGCAGAGGGAGATGCAGAAGAGAGCTGTGCGTAGGAGGGCTCTGGCGGAGGGAGCAGCGGTCTCCGACGTAGGGGGCGGCGGGCTCCGGCGGAGGGAGCAGCGGTCTCCGGCGGAGGGAGCGGAGGGAGCGCCGGCTTCGACGGAGGGGGCGGCGGGCTCCGGCGGAGGGAGCGGCGGGTCTGGCGGAGGGAGCGGCGAAAGGGTGAGGCGGAGGCGGCGCACAGCAACAAAGACTACAGAGAGAAAAGGTGCGAGCGGCTAGGGTTTTCTTTCACAGCAACAGATTGCGGCTCGGGCCATCCGTTCACAGGCCGTGCACTGAGGCCATCAGACCGCCGCCATGCCTGGCGTCGCCGCGAAGGCATATGGCGTCCATACGATGCCATATCCGCTTAGGCGGACGCCATATTCCTTGTGGCGGACGCCACACTCCCCTGTGTTGAGGCGATCGTCGTGGCGTCCGCGGAATCCCGCCCCGACGCCTAATCGTCGCTTAGGCGACGCCTAAGCGACGCCATGACAACTATGTTATGCATTCAGGATTTGAATAATGAATTAATAGAACTTTTGAGTTTTGATCCCTCAACTATGGGTTGTGATACATTTTTGTCCCTCTACTATGAAACTGACAAACTTGACATTTTTGCTCATCGCTTCCCTACACCCCAGCATGAATAAATCACCATATTCTTTCATTTGGTACACTGTTGACACCTCAACTCTGTGACCTCTGATGCCACTTGGGTCGATGGTCAAAAACTATCCAAAATGTGAAGTTTTAGGGACGATTTGGGTAATTTTATAGTTGCTGGACGAAATTGAGGAACACGGAATAATTTGATGATCAAAAGTATTATTGACCCTTTTATGGTATATTTTGAGCTACTAACAAGCAGGATGATATGAGGCATTCAGACTGACCCTGTTTCTAAGAAATTGAATCTCTTGTTGCATTATATGCATCTGACAGAAGATATTGCATCAGGGCAAGGGACCCGTGGCCTTCTTCAGCCACCAACTGGCACCACGTCATACCAAGCTCGCTGCTTATGAGCGAGAGTTCATCGGGCTGGTGCAGGCCGTCCGACACTGGCGCCCGTACCTTTGGGGGCGCTCGTTCATCATTCGGACCGATCACTTCAGCTTGAAGTATCTTCTTGATCAGCGATTGGCCACGATTCCGCAGCACCAGTGGGCGAGCAAGCTCATTGGCTTCGACTTTCGGGTCGAATTTCGCCCCGGTGCAAGCAACATAGTGGCTGACGCTTTGTCCAGGCGCGACACAAAAGCAACGGCAGAAGTAGTGGCGATCTCAGCTCCCTCCTTCGTCGTCTTTGACGACATTCTCCACGAACACGCCACTGACCCCCTCGTCCAGACTTTGATGACGCAGGTGCAATCCGGCGACAAGGGCGACCATTGGCGGGTCGTTGATGGCATGGTCACAGTACACGACAAGGTGTTTGTGCCCACAGGATCGCCGGCCATTCCAGGCCTCCTAGTGCACGCGCATGGTTGCAGACATGAAGGCACAGAGAAGACGCTTCACAGGTTACGTGCCGATTTCCATGTTCTAGGCGCCCGCACGCTGGTGCGTGACTTTGTGCGGGCCTGCGTCATCTGCGAGCGCAGCAAAACCGATCAGCTCCAGCCGGCCGGCCTTCTCCAACCTCTGCCGGTACCGTCGGCGGTTTGGGTGGAGATAGTGCTGGACTTCATCGAAGGCCTTCCTAAGGTGAATGGTCGGACTGTTATACTCACGGTGGTTGACAGGTTTTCTAAAGCCGCCCACTTCCTACCGCTCGGCCACCCCTACAATGCCACGACCGTCGCGCGAAGCTTCTTCGACAACATCGTCAAGCTACATGGCGTGCTGAGCTCCATCGTCAGTGACCGCAACCCAGCGTTCATAGGACGATTTTGGCAGGAACTTTTTCGCCTCGCTAGCGTGAACCTGTGCTTCTCCTCAGCCTTCCATAGTCTGACGGCCAATCCGAGGTGACAAATAAGATCATAACCATGTACCTCTGCTGCCTCGCCGACGATCGACCACGCGAGTGGCTTCGTTGGCTGCCGTGAGCGGAGTATTGCTACAATACTTCGTTCTAGTCGTCAATCCGCACCTCGCCGTTCAGAGTCGTCTATGGCCGCGACCCCCCACGGTGCGCTCGTACTCGCCAGGCGAAGCACGTCTACCAGCCGTCGAAGCACAGCTCCGCGACCGTGATGAGTTCCTAGTGGAGGTACGGGAGCGCCTCGAGCAGGCACAACAACAACACAAAGCCTTCTACGACCGCAAGCACTGTCAGCTCGATTTTGAAGTCGGCGAATGGGCATGGCTTCGCCTTCTACATCGACCAATGGCATCACTCGACATCAAGGGCCGCGACAAGTTGGGACCCAAGTTCTTCGGGCCCTTCCAAGTCTTGGAGAAGATTCGTGAGGTGGCCTACCCGCCTGCAACTTCCGGCAGGGGCTCGCTTGCATGACGTCTTCCACGTCGGGTTACTCAAGAAGTTTCATGGTGAAGCACCATCGGCGGCTTCCCCCGATCAGGCACAGCCGTGCATGCCCCACCCTAGCTGCGGTCCTGCGCAATCATTTGGCTCGTGGACAGCTTGAGTTGTTGGTTCAGTGGGACGGTCTGTCAGCAGCTGACGCCAATTGGATGTCCCTGGATGACTTCCGTTGCCTATATCCTACCTTCAAGCTCGCGGACGAGCTTGTTCAGCAGGAGGGGAGAGATGTCATGGTCGGACTGCACTACCACAGGCGGCGTAAGCAAGGTAATGGGCCCAAGGACACAACTAATTAGGCTATTTCAGTGATTGATTAGCATAGTATGGAATAAGATCTCTATTGCCAATTATGTGAGCTAGGATTTTGCTTGTTGCCATCCTTGTGTGCTATAAGCAAGAGAGGGCTAGAAGAGAGGGGCAGCTTTTGGTTTTGTTCTAGGTTGTCCTCGTCCGCGGTGGCGGGGTGCCACAACGGCGCCACCACGCCGATGCGGCCCTGGTCCCCGTCCATCGACTTCCTTCTCATATAATCTAAGACACGACATTCCCTCGAATCACCCGCATTCCCCGACCGCTGACATAGACCTATCTCTTTCTTTAAGAAGAAAATCCCTTGTTCTGCTTCCTGTTATTTGGAATTTGGTGCAAAAAAGTATCAGTAATATTTGGTGTCGTTGTCAATTTTTGTATACTCATTTATCTTTGGTATTATCATAAATAACGGTGTTTGTATCATTTCTCACACTTGTATGTTCTCAACTTTTGATATGCTATCAGCTTCACCTAACCAACTGTGATCCACTCAAACTGCAATCATGGCTCACATGGAGAGTTTGTATGTTACCAACACATTTGGAATTTTACTAGATACTTCCCTTTAGAATAGTGGCAAAGTTTTTGAAGCTTGCAAAGATCAAGTTAGATAGGTAGACCTGTCTTTGTAGAGCTTGCCTTTCCATTTGGCCTCCTGCCACATTGCTTTGGTACCTTTCAACCAAGCTATGCATATTTCTTGCATTTTGTGAACAAAACGGAAGCGTCTCAGAATTGTGTTCACAATTACAAATTCTATATACAAAACATGAATTATAAACACACCCATTAGTTGCTAATTCATGGACTTTTCCCTGAGAGAACATGATAACACCAACATCAGCATCACAAAGCACAGAGAGTTCCCCGGCCTTCTTGAGGAGCCCCTCACGGCACTTGCAGAAGGTCTGTGGACAGGGTTCTCAATACGTCGCATTTGCACTTTCCATCTGACCATTGTTTTCCTGCAGATAACCTTTGGCTTGGACTATACTTGGAGCTATAGCTGTGGTACTTGTAACAAAGAGACATTGACCTCACGATCCTCTCAAATAAAAACACATGCAGGTGGATGGTCTGCTCTTATATAGCAGTCCACCTTCATGGGAATATAAGTACAACATTTGGGTATCATATGCTTTGTTGTAAGCCACTGAAAAGCATCTTGCAGCTCATTGTACATTTTTCTTCCTTCCCCTGTAAATTCTCATAAATATTTGTATATGGTATAGTACTATAATTTCTTTTTATTTTTTGTGAATAATTTAGCTGTTTCTCTAAGATTCTGTCACATCTGTGGGCTTTTTATTTGTTTTATGATTAATTTACGGTTAATTCTAAGATCTTATTCAGAACATATGTACATTTATTTGTGACTGGATATATTGTATCAGAGCCTTGATTGATGTTAATAGTGCATCAGTAGACATCCTTGTATGAATGATGGGCAAACATAATTGAGAACATGTTTTTTATGCAAACCTTGTATAATTCTTGGAAACGTTATTTTTGTTCCTTCGGAAAATTCATCGTTTTCATTCAGATCAAGGCCAAACCATCAACGGTTCCTTCACTGTTTCATACTTTTTTTTTGTAATCATGACAAAAACTTGATGTGTCATCTCGCTGGGATCTTGAATTGCTCCGCAAAACTAACTGGAATAATACACGTTACCTGCTTGATTTCCAGAACTTGGCACCTGGTGAGTGGTGTCTGGAAGTGAAATCTGGAATGAATTTTTGGGTATAGATTTGTGTTGCCCTGGTGTGAATGTGTGAACTGAAAACTTGTTGGTAGTAAGCATGTCAGCGAAAAGGACTAGATGTTGGTTGCACATCCAGCATCATGTAAATGGAATCATATATTTTTCTCAAGTTCTGGGAGCCGTATTTGAACCAAAATTCAACTTGAACTTTCTGACTTTTTTTATTACTAAACGTTTTGGAGGTCAAGAATTGTATTTGGCACAATTTTATGCAATTCAGTATTTGGAGTAAAGTTTCAATGGTCATATTCTGTTATTCCTTAAACAGTGTAAAAGTTATTGAATTTTTTTATTGAACTGTTACAAAGGTACTCTTGTTGTCCATCGAAGATAGGCTGGTATTATTAGTGATTTAAATATTTTAGAAGTTCTGCTACCGGTGAAGGATTTTGGAATTATGTTTTTGTGCGTTCAGCTGACTGTGAACAAGTTATGCCCATCTTTTTTTTCTTGATCGAGAGAGAGGTCTCACCACATTTTCATGTAAGAAGGTGCGACGCCTTGGTTGGAACCAGGCGGGGGTGAGTGATTGAGGGCACAACAATGTTCTAGGAGGCGTTAGACGCTAATTGAGTGTTGCCTAGATTTTGTCTTGCTGTCCCATATATCCGGTTTCTGCTCTATTTTTCCTATTCCAGCTCTCAGTTTCCTCCCTTTCCCCCTTCTTTCCACAGATGCCATTTCTGTCTCCCCTCCCTAGTCCCTACTCATGTTGTGCAAAACTCCATTTCCCCCTTCTTTCCACTGATGCCATTTCTGTCTCCCCTCCCTAGTCCCTACTCATGTTGTGCATGGCGCCTCGAAGGGAATCGGGTCGCGAGGCGCGGGAGCATGGCAACTCGACAAGCGCGTGAACAATATCGTGATACTATAGCAGATAAAATTATAGATCAGATTTTGGTTAGGAGTCTTAATGGCTAAGTATTGTAATCAGATTATGATTGATTTGTTAATTGTTAGAAGTATTGTAATCAGATTAGAGTTGGATTGGTTTGTTAGTTGTTAGATCCGGGGACTCTGTACTATATAAACAGAGTCTAATCGAGGGTTTAGGTCATCGAGTAGTTCAGTTTGGCTATTGCCTTCTTGTATCCATGTCTCTTCGTCGCGTCGCCGCAACGGCGCTGCCGTGATGGAGAGGTCCAGGTCCTCGACCAACTACCTCTTTTAAATATAGTTTGAGACGATTAGTCCCTATCCATCGGTGTGTTATCCCGGCCGGTGACAACTTGGTATCAGATGACTCAGGTTCACCATTCGCTGCAATGAATTCCCAATCTTGCACCGGTTCGGGGAACACTATCGATGACATGTTGAAGGCTATTATGCAACACCTAGATGCTATCGAAGAGAAGTTACAACCGCTGCTAGAGGAGAAGGTCATCATGCTAAAGGAGAAGGTCCTCAAGGTGGAAGCTGACGCAAAGCAGCTCGTAGGCGGGCTTGAGGCGCGCCCTGCCCTTGTAGCAGAAGTAGTTCCCATGGATCTAGAAGGGGGAGGAGGGAAGGGAGACGCCGCCACTGGCCAAGCCCTAGCCGAGCTCCCACTGCTGCGGGCCGCCTCCGCCTTCACCTCCGAGACGCACCCCGTGACGTCGAAGTTAAAGCAGCTGAAGCCGACGCCAGAGATCCAACACCTCAGCATGGGGAAGCGGCTATCGGAGTGCTACGCCACCAAGATTTGAGATCGGGTGAAGATGACCCTGATATGGTTGGGCACCTTCGACTACGTCAAGGAGGTGGCCAGTGCCTACAACGTCACCACCCAATCTCTCCGCGGGCCCGCCATAGACCCCTGCACGACACGACACCGCTGTCGGTCGCCGCTGCGTGGGCTGTTGCTTCTTTGCATAGAGAGGTGCTACCGATCGCCGTGGCTGCCGCCGTTGTCTGCATATCCTCCGCGCCGTCGTCATCACAGTGGTGGGTGACAGCAGGGACGACGACTCAGTAGCTCGAGGACGAGCTGCGTTTTTAGGGGGGTGAAGTGTCACGGGTAGGAAGTGGGCTAGGCCCAAGCCCTCTAGCCCGTGAACAGTACCAAAGTATTGTAGCAGATAAAATTATAGATCAGATTTTGGTTAGGAGTCTTAATGGCTAAGTATTGTAATCAGATTAGGATTGATTTGTTAGTTGTTAGAAGTATTGTAATCAGATTAGAGTTAGATTGGTTTGTTAGTTGTTAGATCTGGGGACTCTGTACTATATAAACAGAGCCTGATCGAGGGTTTAGGTCATTGAGTAGTTTAGTTTGGCTATTGCCTTCTTGTATCCCTGCCTCTTCGTCGTATCGCCGCAACAGCGCCGCCATGACGGAGAGGTCTAAGCTCTCGACCAACTACCTCTTTTAAATACAGTTTGAGACGATTAGTTCCTACCCATCGGTGTGTTATCCTGGCCGGTGACAAGGGTGATTGATGTAGCTGGTGGATATGGCAGATGGCGGCTAAATCAAGAAAGGGAACCCTAGTTGCTGCGCATGGTTATTTTACAGTTTTCCCCCTCTAGCGCATGCGTAGGCACTAAATATGTCATTTGGCTAGCTAGGCGCCGCCGTTGCCTAGAGTGCCTAGCCACCATGGTCAACTACCTAGACCATGGTTGACCTGTCTAGGCCACCCACTAGGACCAACGCGTGACGCTGGGTGGCGCCTAGCGTGTTTCGCCGCCTAGGCGGGCACCCAGAAGTGATTTTTTGAACATTAGGGGCACAACAAGCACTACAACCACTGACCTACATCTCGTTTTGTAAGTTATGCCTATCTTGTACATAGGTAAACTGGCATGGGAATGTTTCTAATTTTATCTGCTAATGGTTATGATGAAGTAATTCACTTCATTAGACTTAGCCTGAAAAAATAATATCTGGATTCTGTTTCTAGCTTATTTGCTGACTGCTTCCCGTGGGGCCTGGTCGCACAAAGGATGGTAATTGCACAGTCAAATATAAGATGATATCTTTGAAGACAGGTATTGACACGGTTCATTCTTGGGTTCCTGATGCTTTTGAGGTCAGCGGTGCATGGATCTGATGCATGTGAATCAAAACATTAACCGAAAGCTCAATGCAATTTGAACTAATTAATTTTAACTACCATTCAACTAGAAGAAATGAACATCTTTGTTTTAGTGGTAGCTAATAATATAATATGCTTTGATGGCGTTGATATCTTTACCGATGCATCACTACCTTTAGCTATTTAGCATTGCTTAAAGTTAGCTGGGACGCAATGCCATCTATTTGTTTACTTTTATTATAAAGAGGGCATTTCAGCTGTTAGGTTCAGATGTACATGTCAAAGTCAACAATTTTAGCTGAAATGCATGGAATCATAATATCTCATGCAACCGTGTCTAAGAATTTTCTTCCACTATACATTGGAGAATATTGAGTACAGAATGAGAGCTTAGATCTGTTGACATTAAAATCTCCCGACAAAGTGCCAAACGTTACTGACGTCGATTCAGCAATCCAAAAGCACGTAAATGCCTATGGGTGACCTACTAAACATCACACAACGCTGACACCACGTTCCAACGACTCTTGATCGTGGCAAGGGGTTATAGGGGTGGAGTCGCTAGGCAATCAAACCACGATGCAAAGGGGCGATCTAATCAGCCAATGTGTGAAGTGGGCGGTCGGACCGACCAAGAGGGACTAACTGTACAGGGGCGATCAAACCGGCCTAAAGGTCGCAGTCAGACCAGTGGTGTAGAAGGGGGAGGCCATCGGAGCCGACTGCGCGCGAGCAGTCAGATCGACTGTTGCCGGCACGACCCGGTTAGACTTGCGACAGATGGTCAGTCAGACCGATGGGCAGGGCAGTGATCACCTTGGCTCGTCGACGGTTGCGCTGACGAAGATGACTCGGTGCAGATACCTCTTGGTGATGTAGATGACCTCCCAAGCTCTGCAAAATAGATAAAATCAGAAGCAATTCGGCCTAGAGACCGAATTACAGATAAAAACCGATAAAACTCGTTATAGGGGTTAAACGAATGATTCACAAGCGAATCGACAAGGATTGCCGTGATTACGACGCGATGGACGAATGGTTTACAGTGCAAACCAACAAACATGGATGTGCTATGGCTAAACCTAGGGCAAGGAAGTAGTAGATTTAAAAAAGAACGATTCTAAGGGGTAGTATATTAGATTGATTTGGAATTGGATGTCTCCCCTTGAATCGTCCTTGTCCCTATATTTATAGGGGGTGGTCTTATCGTTTCTGGACTTAATTTATACTATAAATTGATTAAGGTATGAGTCCAAGTCGTTAAAAATTGGTTAAGGATCAAAACAACCCGAAACCAATTAAATTGGCTCAAACTCAGACTAGGCCAGTCTAACCGGGGTACCATGGCTGATCTGACTGGCCTACTATGGCCTGTTGGACCGGTCTATGCCACGAAATTGCATATTTTCGGCCTAAACTACTAATTTTGACAATCTAACAATTTTGACCATTAATGCTATTTTTTGCTATCAACACATGCCCCTCCGCCTTTTGGCAAACTAGTGAGCCAAAAGTACTATGGGCTAAGGGCGATATACTTCATATCGGCCTTACAACACCTCAAGCATCTTACCACACATTGGGGAAGTACTTTTAAGATATCTACCATTTAGAGCCATATGAAATCGCTCTCCTTGCAAAGACTCTAACAAATATGCATTATCTAGAGTGATTTCAAAGACTTTGTAAGGACCCTTCCAACTAGGTGACCATTTATCAAACTTTGAGATTTTGGTGCCTAAAGGCAAAATCATCTTCTAAACTAAGTCACCAACCTGAAACGATTTTTCTTTCACTTTCTTATTATAAGCCCTAGCTACTCTCCGCTTGTCTCTCTCTATTGCCTCTAGAGCTCTCAATCTCTTATCGGTCACTTCCTCCACATTATCCTTCAAGAGGACTTCATAATCACTGACCGATAAGTCATCTTATTTAAGTAACCTCAAAGATCCAAGATTTACCTCTACCGGTAAAACGGATTCTTGTCCATACATAAATTCATATGGACTTACCTTTGTAGCACCGTGCTTCGCTATTCTGCATGCCCATAATGCCTTAGAAAGCACTTTATGCCACCTCCTAGGAAACTCCTCAATCTTCTTCTTAATGATCTTAATCACAATCGTATTACTAGACTCGTCCTAACCATTGGCCTAAGTATAGTATGGTGAGGAGTTTATCAACTTTATACTATAAGATTCGACAAAATCACGCACCTCTTTAAAGACAAATGAAGCACCTTGATCTGTAGTATGAGTTTGGGGAATACTGAATCTATGTATAATGTGCTTCAAGATAAATTGATTATCTCGTTATGAGTCATATTTTTGAGAGGCACGACCTCAGTCCACTTGGTGAAGTAATACGTAGCCATCAACACGAACCGATGCCCTTTTGAAGAGAGAGGACGAATTTGGCCGATGAAGTCCAAGCTCCAACCTCGGAACAACCATGGTTTGATAATAGGATTGAGCAACGATGTAGGAGCAAGATGAATATTACCAAACCGTTGGTATGCTTCACACCCTCTATAGTACTTAAAACAATCCTCAGTTATAGTCAGCCAATAAAAATACGCTCTTTTGAACATCCAACTCATCTTCTAAGCCGAATAATGAGTGCTGCAAAGTCCTTCATGGACTTCACCCATAGAAAATTTAGATTGATTGGCATTCAAACTTTTCAACAACACTCCATCAATTGTTCGGTGATAGAACTCATCATCAAGCAACACAAATTTAGACGCTTGTCGCCAAAATTTCCGATCAACCCTTTGGTTGGGATCTCTCAAATATTGAACAAATGGAGCTCTCCAATCATCCACATGATTTTCAGAAGTACTCGCCAAATCCTCACTTGAATTGGTGTTTAAAACAAAAATTTCAACCTGCCCCCCCGAGCCCTAGATCAATCTGGTACGGATCGGTCAAACTAGCCATGGTCGGCCGGTCAGACCAGCCATGGTGGGTAGGTCAAACCGGTGTTTGCCGGATGACTGGCACGTTGCACTTAGATCGGCCTAGCATGGCTAGTCAGACTAATTGGGTGCTTGCGGTCAGACCGGCCAAGCAAGATCAGTCAGACCAACAACCTTTGACTCGCATGGTAAATTTCATCAAGCATCATCTTTTCCTTTGTGAAAAATTTACTTATTTTAATTTGATAGCCAGATGCTTGCTAAGCCAAAATCATTTGCTTTTGAATTGGCTTCTCTAGACACATGAGAGATTTTAAAATTACCAAGAATATCAATTATGTCTAAACATTTGTCCAAATAGCAATTTAATAAACCATTGAAGCATTGGGTATCTTTAGCTACTTGTTTCACCACTAATAGTGAATCATCATATGCATGAATATATTTAACACCCATGGAGTCTAAAAGTTCAAGTCCTAGCAATAAAGCTTCATACTCAGCTTGATTATTAGTGCAAGGGAATTCTAAATGGGTCGAGGTTTCGAAACTCATGCCGCTAGGCGATATGAGAACTACTCTAATACCTTGGCCATTCTTGCAAGCCGAACCATCAAAGTAAAATTTCCATGGTACCACTTCAACTAGAGCAATGTCACTACTCCAATTGATATCTACATGATGAACAGCTATAAAGTTTGCGACAATTTAGCCTTTCATATCTTTCAAGGGTTCATAAGCAAAATCATACTAAATCAAAGCATAAACCCACTTTTCGATTCTTCCACTTTGAATCGGCTTTTGCAACATGTATTTTATAACATCGGTTTGACAAGTAACAATACATGTGCTAGATAGAAGAGAGTGGTGAAGTTTGGTACATGCATAGTAAAGTGATAAACATAAACGCTCTAAAACACGTACCTTGTCTTGGCATCCAACATGTGGCGACTCAAGAACGTGATAATGTACTCCTTCCCTTCTACTTCCTAAGTCGACACAGCTCCTATCACACTATCTTCTGTAGCAATATATAGCCGAAATATAATTCCGGCTTTTGGTGCTCTTACCATAGGTGATGATGACAAACATTCCTTGATTTGATCAAAGGCACGTTGCTGACTTGCCCCCAAGTAAATTCGTCTTCGTTCTTTAGCTGAAGTATAGGGACAAAAGCACCAATCTTTCTAGACGGGTTACATATGAAACGACGCAAATAATTTACCTTGCCTAGCAACTTCTACACATCTCTCTTGCATGTCGACACTTCAAATTCCCTAATATTCTCAAGCCTTTTAGGATCAATTTCAATACCTCTCTCATGAATCATGAATCCTAAGAACTTGCCCATTGATACACCAAAATCACACTTGAGTGGGTTCATTTTTAAGCCATACTAACACATTGTTTCAAAAGCAACTTTCAAATCGGCTAAGTGGTTACCCATAGCATACAATTTGACTACAACATCATATATAGACCTCTATCATAACTCCTAACAAGTAAGATCAAGTTCATAGCACGTTGATATGTAGCAACAACATCCTTCAAACCAAAAGTCATCATTACCCACTCAAACAAGCCGACAAAACCGGGACATCTAAATGCCGTTTTGTAGACATCCTCTTCAGCCATGAAAATTTGATTATAGCCAACATTACTATCAAGAAAACTTAGTACCTTGTGTCCTAAAGCATCATTGATCAACATGTCGACTATCGACACGGGATATTCATCTTTTGGAATAGCCTTGTTCAAGTCCCTAAAATTTATACACACACGAATCTTGCTACTACCTTTCTTCTCAACAGGAACAATGTTAGCAACCCATTCAACATACCTGCATGACCTAATAAACTCAGCCTTGAGTAACCGTCCTATCTCTTCTTTGACTCAGTCATACACGTCTGAGTTAAAGCGACGATGAGGCTGTTTATAAGTCCTAAACCTAGGATTGATGGGAAGTCGATGCTCCACGAGCTCACGGCTAAGTCCGAGCATATCGCTATACTCCCATGCGAAACAATCAATATACGACCGAAGTAATTTTATTACTTCAGCCTTATCACTAGCTTGTAAGTTCTGATTTACAAAAGTCGATCTTGGAACACTACCATCTCCTATGTCTACCTCTTCTAAAGTGTTAGCTGTCGCAAAACCTTGACCTAACTTCTCTACTTCACTAAAATCTTCAATGGCTTCAGCGATATCATCTTTAGAAGACCGATATTTCTCTACATGAGACTTTAGCCAATCAAGATTGTTTCTACCTGACATGATAACTAATTTACAGATAGTCGAGCTACACTAGCCAGCATTGTAGAAATTGGAACAAACGTCCCCTCTGAGACACTGACAAAATCGAAGTCTGAGAGGTCTCTACCTGACAAGCACTCTACTTTATCATGGATGGTGTCTAAGGACACATCGGCCAAAGCATCCTGGGCTGAAGTATCTGCCGGTACGATCTCCACATCATCGCCATCCTACTAAATTAGGCACTTGTGCAAAGTAGAAGGAACACAATAATTTGTGTGAATCCAATCACGCCCAAGTAACACACAGTAGTTGCCTTGCATATCTACTACGAAGAATGCTATAGGAAGCGTCCTGTTGCCCACTTTCATCTCTAAAGAAAGTACGCCCTTTGCCTCGGAGCTCTCACCGTTGAAGCCGTTCAATGTCAGGTTGGTCTTCATCAAGTCCTCTTCATCATTGACGAGCTTCTTTAGAAGAGAGTACGACATTAGGTTGATAGTGGTGCCCCCATCTACGAGAATCCTAGAGATCAGCTTGTCGTTAATATTCCCTTGAACGTAGAGGGGCTTCAAGTGACGAGCCGTCTCCTCGGGCTTCTCGAACATATCCTCGCGTGGGACGAGATTTAGTTGAGCGACCTCGGCATCATCCTCTAGAAAACCAAACTCAGCAGAAAGCATCACCACATTCACATCCATCACTTGAGGAAGAGGTCCCTCTAAGATGGGTGTGTAGTCGTCATCTAACATGTTATCATCGTCATTACTCAGAGTGGGAGCCGAGTTGTCTACTATAACTGGCTTGTACTTCCATACTTGCTTGGGTACTGGTCGGGGGTGAATCTCCTCGAAGATCGCATCCCGCTCATCTTCGGCCTTCTTCTCTTTCATCTCCTATGCCTGGAGACGTTGCAGACGCCTCTTTTGGAACTTAGTCATGCCTAGAGGTGCCCACAATGGTTGCGGCTTTGTACCAGGGGCCACAAACTTGCTCTTGGAATTTTTGGCTAGATGGGAATTACCCGGGTCGGCCTCGATAATTTTACGCTTGTCGTGGGAGTCCTTCTGCGTGTTGTCGGTCAAACTGGCCTTATTGGGCCAGTCGGATGGGCCATGCCAGGCCGGTCGGACCGGTCGTTGCCGAGAGACCGAAAGAAGGCGGTCGGACCGACCATAGTAGGCCGAACAGACCGGTGAAAGGTGGTCAGTCGGACTGGCTCTAGGGCGTTGGTCAGACCGACGGTGTTGTCTTCAGTCGCTTTCTTTGGATTGCCTCTGTCTTGTTCTATAAGGGTCCCCTTGGGGATTGAGACGTTCTGGGAGCCCACCTTGGTGACGATATCTTTAGAGACCCTTTCCGATGCATCTTCGTGTCCATCTCCTCTATCTTCATGTTGAGGTGGTTGCTCTCCGCTCCGGGGCGTGATGGATAGCCGACTAAAGACATCACCTCCAACCGTGCCCGTCTGCTCCTACACATGGGGTGTCTCTTGTGGCATTGGGAGATGGTACAGAGGTGGAGGCATCGGTGGTTCTAGTGGCCTTGCGTATCAAGGACCAAACCAATTCTCCTGTGGATGGTTTGGCGTTGTTGGAGGCCTTGGCCGAGTACTTTCCTTCTCGGCCTTCTTCTGGTGCTTTTGAAGAAGCATCTCGTACGTCACCTTCGGCTTCTTGTGGGATCTAGCCGAAGATGTCACATTGGTGTTCACCTTCCAAACCCCTACTTCGGGATTCTTTGGTACAAGCATCTACGAGCGAGGCTCTCCAACTACGACCGCTTTCCCTTTAGATAACTCAGCCTGCTCGGGCCGAATCAACACCTTCTTCTCGTCAAGGTCAATGGTGTTCATGGGAATGGGGTCTTGGTCAAGCTTCATCTTGGGACCTGAAAGTGCATCAAGGTGCATCTAGGCCCCTATGTTATTTTGTTGTATTAATGACAATATTGATCAAATGCTACTAATCAATTTTATAATATGAGTGCAGAGATGTCACATGAAAAGAAAGTTCTATTGAAACAAATTTGGAGAAAGAGCTCCATTTAGTCCAAATAGGCTGAAAAGGTTAAAATCATTGATTTATTCTTTACATTGAGTCTAGGATCGCAGTACTATTAAGAGGGATTCATTTGGATTTTGTTCCAAAACTTTGTGCTCAAAGAAAAACATTTCTGAAAGATTTTTGGTCAAGTTCAAACTGAGTTCCATAATTTTTATAGTGATCGAAACTTTTGGTCTAGATCGGAACTTCCGATTTGAGCTCTCGGCCTTGAATTTATTTTTGCATCGGAACTTCCGGTTTGGATCGAAACTTCCGATTTGAGCTCTCTGTCTGGAATTATATTTTCCATTGGAACTTCCGATTTGGACTCTTGGTTTGGAATTATTTTTAAATCGGAATTTTTGATGTGTCATCGGAACTTCCGAGGTGCAAGGCCAAAAGTCCCCTAACGGCTACAATTTTTGGGGTGGTATAAAAACCCTCCCCCACTCATTTGTACAACACTTTTGAGCCCCCAAAATCTCACTTGCAAACCCTAACTCTCATCCTCAAGCTCTCTTGTGATTCAAGGCTAGATCTAGTGCGAGTCTTTGCGATTCGAGTTGAGAGCGCATTGGAAGTCTTCTCGAGTTCTTGTTGTTGCATCTTTTGAGAAGATTTTCGTGGGTTAATTTTGTTGATTTTGTTGGATTTTGTTGAAAATCTTTGAGCACAAAAGTTTGAGTTGGCAAAATCTTCAAACACATTTGTTACTCTTGGAGGATTCGTTCTCCTAGACGGCTGGAGTCACTCTGCGAGCAACCAAGGAGTTTGTGGTTGCCCGGAGAAATTTGTAAAAAGTTTCCCTTGGCTTGGACAAGGATACGAAGAGAAAACCCAAGTTTTGCGTAGGCTAAGACTTGGTGAGGAAAGGGTTGAAAGAGACCCGGCCTTTCGAGGTCCCTCAACGGAGATGTAGGATCGGTGGATCCCATCTCCGGGAAACATATCTTTGTCTTGTGTGCCATTGTGTTCTTAGTTCTCTTAGGGATTCATACTAAGTCGAATTCTATTTTCACCCGATCTATCATTTGACTTTAATCCAAGGAAACTCACTGTGTTAAAGTTTCTCTTAGTACACTTGCACACACTTCTATTTAAACACTTTTTCAGAAAAACAAGTTTTTGATTTTGTCGATTTCAGTCTATTGATCAGAACTTCCGACACATATCACAACTTCCGATTGCACTTCAGAACTTCCGATCAGGCTTTGTTTTTGAACATTATTTTTCCGCAAGAAAATTTTAAATCGCCTATTCACCCCCCTCTAGGCAACTTTCAGGACCAGTGTCCAACTTCAATCATCCTTCATCTATGGCCAATTGAACCTTTTGACGGAAGACATTGCAATCATTAGTGGAATGAGAATGAGAGTCATGCTACTTACAATACACACACTTCTTCAGATCATCGAAAGTAGGGATAACGTGGCCCTTCGGTAAATTGAGGAGTTTGTTCTTCAACAAAAAATAAAATATTTTATCGCACTTGGTCACATCAAAAGCGTACTTGACCTCACTGGGCCGACTCTTAGTGGGGGATGGTCGTACCTCAGAGCAAGTAACTGACTTGGAATTGATAGACCAAGTTCATTCCGTGGTGTACATATCAGCCAAGGGCCCAAGTCATCCTCGCTTTCCGATGATTCCTCGTCAGAGTACTCCATGACGTGCACCTCACCCTTAGACTTACTAAATGTCTTAGTGAATTTTTTATTTTTAGCTTGGCCTTCCTGGACCAGAGTCTTCTGCAAGACTTGGTTGACCTCTAAGAAGTCTCTCATCTATATGTTCTTTAATTTTAGAATGTAAACCATTAAAGGACAAATCAGCCAGGTCTCTCTCAGAAATGTTAAAGCTGAAACATCGGTTTCCGGGGTCTCTAAACCGCCTAATGTAGTCAGATACACTCTCATTAAACTTTTTCTTAACCGATGTCAGGTGTGAGAGT